>JAKVQX010000611.1:0-13561 GCA_030463015.1 Geotrichum citri-aurantii
ATAAAAAAAAAAAAAAAAAAAAAAAAAAAAAAAAAAAAGGTTCTAGTCCGCTAGATCCAAAGCAAGTTAGAGATACTGTGTTCATGTTTTAAAGCTTGTAATTTTTTGCAAAACTATGACACTGTAAATATCAGTATGACGCAAATTTTGTAAAAGCTTCTTTTGATTTTTTTTAATTGTCACTGTCACTTTTAAGACAACGATGCTTTCTGTTGTCCTTTTTTTTTAGCACAATAATCAGATTTTTTTATATTTTATCTAACAAAGGTTGGAGATATGAGATCTGACTTTTAAATGGCTTGAAAGTTTACCTACGCAAAGAGCCACCAGCTCAAGTTAACTAGATATCGGTAATCTCCGACTAAAAAAAAAAAAGTTAGTATTTGTGCAGTGGAACTCCTAGGTAATAAACCCTTTTTATGACATTTGCGTTCAGGTAAATCAAAATTAAGAACAAGCCTTTTGTTTTATGTGGGGCCTAAACTCTCAATCAGTTCAATGTCAAGCCAGAGTTTAACCAAAATCATGTCGATAACGAAAGCGCACGTAAGAATTTTTTATTTCTACCGCAGATATCATAGATTGTTCACTATTAGGTAACCAAATAATGGTTATCCGTGACTGATATCTGCATTATTGAAACCAAAAACTCTGGTTATTATTAGATCTCATCGCATGTTAGTATTTTTTTAATAGCACGAAAGTCCACTAGAACAAGTTTTTCAGAAAAGTTGCTAGCCCCAATCTATACATAAATTTGCCAAATGACTGATCATATTAAATATTGGCTGGATCTAACTCCCAACTAAAGCAATTTACTTTTTTCCTAAATTAAATGTGCTAGAAAGAAACTTTTAACAAAACTTTTTTTTGCAATGCCTTGGCTTGATGTTACTTGATAGCTCTAAAGTGGCGTCTAAAGAGCACATAGAAAACAGTAATAATAGGGAATTTTTGATATCACCGAATTTATGCTCTGTTTTAGTTTTCACCTAATCTGAACAAGTGCTTCAAAGTCGCGTGCCGGAACAAATGCTAGTACTGCAGTTTATAAAGCCAAAGTCGTTTCTTGGTTACGTTACATTCTAGCTAACTTGACTTCTGTTTTCAGATAGAATCCGCCCTTCTTTTTTGTTTAAAGCTTAATCACTTTCTTATCGATTGTTTTAGGGATTCTTTTCCAGATAGGCTTCCTTCCAGAAGTGAGAACTGTTTTCGGGCAATCCCGAGGATAAAAAATTTTCAAAATCTGATGCTCAAAATAATTAGACTGCGTATTGGGATCTTTATTTTCTAATAATTAAAGTAAGTACATGTATTTTTGGGCGTATTTTCCTTCTTGTCTGTTTTCATAAAAATTTTCCTATCATTGTATTCTAAAAAGTTTTTTAACTCATAATTGTCAAGTTTGACTAACAATAGTTTCGGACATAACAGAAAAAGCTTCTACGTAAATAAGCAACAATTTATCTCATATCTAGAAGATCGATTTGTCATCACTCTTTATATGCATTTAATGATTTTTTTAAAAAAATCCTCATGCTCAATTTTATTGTTTAGTTTTGGTTTCTTCGAATAAAGTTTTTCTTTAAGCTTCCAAAAACTAATTTAGGTCCCATATATTGTTCAACTTCGCATGTCGTGTTGTTAAAAAATTAGTGTTTGGTTGACTTCGAAGGCAGGCTTTCTTCCACTGTTAACCTTCTTAGGACTCGCAATGTTATCGATAGCAATAAAGTTTATCATCAAAACTGCAACTCTACATTATAACCACACTGTTATCGAGAAAAAAAATTAATTGTCTTCACAAATAGCACAACAAATTTTTGAATTTTTTTCGCTAGTTCTTGCAATTCATTTTAATTTTACCATAATGCTAGCTATGTGTGCCTATTGTAAGGCTACCAAGATGAAAAAGATATCAGTTTTATCCAAAGCTGGTACTCTACATTCTACCAAGATAAAATAATTGGCCAACTTTATAGCAACTAGTGAGTTTTTGAGACAGTAAGTTCAGCTTTTTACTCTGTAATATTATTAAAAGCCTAGTTCAAAACTGGTGTCGTATAGCGATTGGCTACTAATAACGCTAGTCTGCAGTTAGATAATAAAAAAAACAGAAATATCTGTATTAAAGTTATTTAGAAGTTGCAGAGATTAGAAGGCTTTAACTTATCAGAAACTAAGTTATTTTACATTTGATTCAACAGTTTTGTATTTAATTTAATACATCTAATAAATGCAAGGGTAGCAGCAATGTCATTTACATAAGGCATGTTTTTTTTCCAAGTTTAGTCATGAGAAAGACTTTCACGTTTCATATTATTTTTTGGTTTTGATCTTTTTTGTGAATTTTTAAATGTGAGATAACTATTAGGCTGATCAAAATCTTCAAAACTAAACAATTTATGGCTGTAAGTGCTGCAAGACACTGTTTTTTTAGCGGACATTGCCTTGAAAAAAATTTGAACTTTTTTGACTGAAAATATTTTATTTAGCAAATAAGACAACACAACTAGCCAGATGCAGTTCTAAATAAGAGATAAAGCTCAAAGTTTTTACTTTAACAGTTTTTAAACTCTTTTTTTAATGCATACAGTGAAAAAAAAATTGTTGCTTGCACAATAAATTTAGTTACCTCTTGCAAATTTATTAATTTTGAAAAAGTAGCCGTATCTGGCAGTAAAAAAATTAACTGCTTTATTTGTTTAGATGTCTTGAGGTGATTTTAGACAAAGAAAATGATATCTTCATTTGGTCTGGGGTAAATTGTATCAAGGAAATGATTTATGGTATCTAACGGTCTCCATCTACTCTCTTGGACTACTTGGTCACAAATTTCCAAGTTTTTTTGCGATCGTCTTCAATGAGAAGCTAGTTATCAACTAGAAATTTACAAGACAGTATTATTTTTGCGGACTTGTGAAATTGCTGAGCTGTTATTTAATTTGATAATTTATAGAACTGTTGGCTTATACAGTTTATTACTTTTTATGGCGTTTTCTGTTTTTTTTTCAAAAAATTTTGAAGATTTGTAATAATGTTTCCATGCTACAATTTTGAAAGTTTTGTTGGTTTTCTGCTTTTTGACACAATTCTTATTTGTGAAAAGATTGAACCTTAAAAAATTTTTAATAGTTTTGCAAGTTTTAAAATGCCATTTTTACAAATCATTGCTTGGTCGATCGTGAAAAGGACTTGAATGTTCAGGGCTCAGAATCAGCCCTACCATAAGTTCGTGTTTGTTTTTTTAAATTTTGGGGGATTGCGTGTCGCGTTGGTGTTTGGCGGTCATGTAATCTTTGGTTTCCATAGCAACTGTCTTCTATTGCGGTTAAATGTAAACAAACATGTGCCAGTGCTCAATTTTCCAAATTGGAAAAATGTCAACATGCTAATTCAATTTCTTTTGTTCTCTTCCTTCCTGATGAATTCAAGTTCCAGCAAGTAAACAAAAGACCTTAAGATATCAAAACATTGTTTGTACTTCTTTTACATCTCCTGTTAGGTGTTTAAAAAAAATAAAATAGACGTTTGCCAACAATTCCTATTCGACACCACAGCATAAACATCAGCAGCATCTTATCCGTTTGGCTTTCCGCATCTCTTAATGAATTTCACACACGATTATCTCTCTTCTCCTGAGCGAGCTCATGGAAGCTACGAACGCTCACGGTTGCTTGAATCACCAAGCCGCTATCTACCATCTACACCAACACCAGATTCTTTTGACGATCTGGGGTCGCCTTCACAATACCCGCCTCATCCTCATTCGCCTTTACCGTCACCGCCTAAGCATCACGCACATCTAGTTGTCTCTCAGGACGAAGTTAACCTACTTAAGAATTCTACACATAAGCAATGGCGCAGCTTAGGCACATCAAATAATGAGGATTTATATCTACCAGGCGTCACCGAGGACGTAGAAGAAATTGCTGGTCTTCCCAGCCGTATCCGGTTGCAAAAACTGGAAGATAAGAAAACACACCGCGCATATAACAACTGGATGGACAAACAACGTATCTCTGTTCAGGCATACGAATATCTTTGTCACATTGGTGAAGCTAAAGAATGGATTGAAAGGTGTATCGATGAAGATATTCCTTCCATTGTCAAACTAGATGAATCATTGAGGGACGGTGTCATTCTCGCAAAGCTCACACGAGTATTTTCACCACATCTGGTGCCTAGAATTTTTGAGTCTCCAAAACTTCAATATAGGCACACCGATAACATCAACTTTTTTTTTAATTTTTTGGATGAAATGGGAATGCCGGATGTAAGTGTACAACTCTTTTTTAACAAAGCATTTTATACTAACCATTGTGTAGTTGTTTACATTTGAACTCACAGATCTCTACGACAAAAAGAACATTCCAAAGGTCATTTACTGCGTGCACGCTCTTGGCTTTATTCTTTCAGCTCAGGGCTTAGCACCTCCTATTGTTAGCTTGGTTGGCAAATTAGAGTTCAGTGAGGATGATATCCAAAAGACACAGAGAGGTCTCGATGCGTCGGGTATTAAGCTTCCTAACTTTAGTGAGATGGGTGCTCATTTCGGTGAGCCGCAACAACCTCAACTGACAGAAGAAGAGATTATTTTTCAGGCTCTCACTGACTGTGAAGTTGAAATCATTGAGTTGCAAGCCATTAGCAGAGGTTACCTCTTACGGCAGTTGCTCTACAATGACCGCTACATTTTAAAGGCGTCAATAAACCCCATCATTGCATTACAATCAGTTATTCGTGCCAAAAACTCGAGAAAATTATATGTCTCTTATGCGAACAACATCAGCAACGCTATTCCTACTATTTCCAGATTGCAGGCAATCTCCAGAGCTAAGATTGGTCGACGACAATTGCACAAGTTTAAATCCCAGATTCAACATCAAGAGCCGGCTATTCTCAAACTTCAATCAATTATTCGTGCCATTCCCGCAAGACAGTTCAAGAAGAAGGTTCTCATGAACACAGCATCTGACAGTTCGTCACTTTCCGACCTTCAGGCCATTATCCGTGGTAATCTCACCCGTAAAAACCAGCATCATTTTCAAGTGGATTTGCATTCTAGTGATGCACTTATCATCAACTTACAAGCTCTATATCGTGGTGAGAGCCTTAGACGTGACATCTCGCTGTTAAAACTTGAACTCCGTAATCATGTCCCTTACATCATTTTTCTTCAATCGCAAATTAGAGGTTTACTTTCTAGATCTTCTACTGCTGACCGATTCTATGAGTTTCAAGACAGTGCCAAGTGGGTTTTGAATTTTCAGTCCCTTATTCGTGGCTACTTGGTTCGCAAAGATTTTGGTTTCTTTAGTAATAAGGTTGAGAGCCTAGCTGCTCTGTCAGTAGATCTGCAAGCTTTTTCTAGAGGTTTTCTTGTGAGAAAAAAGTTTGAGCGTACAAAGCTTGATCTTATTCGATTCAGAACTGAAATCTTGACTTTACAATCTCTTTCCAGAGGCATGCTGGTTAGAAATGCTTTGAGTAATCAAACTTCCAATCTTGATCAAAGCATTGATGCACTTGTTGAGTTACAGAGTATTGTACGCGGTTCTAACTCTCGCAGAGATATTTACAGAGCTTTTGATTTTCTTGATGCTAGCATGGGTAGTATTGTTGAACTCCAATCCATAATTAGAGCTAAGGAAATTCAGGCAGCCTACAACGAACTTGTTGGTGAACTAAAGGAAGCTGAGCCCGAGTCTGTTGCCATTCAGTCTTTAGTCAGAGGCAACAATGTGCGTGAAGATTTGTACGCTAAGCAGTTTGTTCTCCTTTCTCAAGAGCCAACAATTGTAAATCTTCAAAGTGTCATCCGCGGTGACTTTGTGAGAGATGATTTTGGACAATTTTTGGGACAACTTGATCAGTCCACACACGAAATTGTAGCTCTTCAGTCAGTTTTTAGAGGTGTTATGGTTCGCTTTAACTATGATCTAATTATTGAGGAGTTTGAAGATGCTATGGACTCGATTGTGTTGCTACAAGCCCATATTCGTGGTTACAGAATCCGTAAAGATCACAACGCCAGAATGGAGTACTTCCGTCAAAACATGGACAAGGTCATCAAGATTCAGAGTTTTGTTCGTGCTAAAAAGCAGGGCGATGCCTACAAGTCTTTAACTTCGTCTGCTAACCCGCCTCTATCTACTGTCAAGAATTTTGTTCACTTGTTAAACGACAGCGATTTGGACTTTGAACAAGAAGTTCAGCTTGAGCAAAGCAAGAAGCAAGTAAAAGATGAGATTACTCATAATCAGCAATTGGAGCAGTTTATTACCCAGCTTGATGTCAAAATTGCTTTGCTTCTGAAGAACAAGATTACTATTGACGAGGTTATTCGTCATAGAAATAAAGGTGCCATGTCAGTGAGCAACTCCGGAGATCTGTTTGATCTGAAAGCTTTGAATAAAGTCTCTCGCAAGCGTCTAGAACTTTATCAAGGATTTTTTTATCTTCTTCAAACCCAGCCTACCTATTTTGCTCGTCTGTTTAAACAGCTCCGTGAGGCCATGGTTACTGAGAAAGAAATTAAAGACATTGAGGGTATGATTAAAATAATTTTTGCTAGCGCAAAAATGCCTCGTGAAGAATTTTTCTATCTCCGCCTGGTCTCGCAAAGCATCAACGAAGAGATCTCAAACTGCGATACCGTCAAAGCTGTCTTGAGAGGCAATTTCATTTGGTGGAAGCTTTTGGCTGCTCTGAACAGAACACCAAAAGAACGAAAGGTTCTCAAGTCTATGCTTTATCCTGTAGTGCATATGGTCTCTAGCAAATCCAAGCTGGATCTGGAGAGCGACCCCCTCGCTATTTACAGAAAGTCAATTATGGATGAAGAACTGAGAACTGCTCAGAAGAGCTCGCGTAACCCTCACATTCCTGTAAGTGAAGCTATTAAGCTTCCTGACGTTCGTGCTACTTACATTTCTAATATGCAACATCTACGTGAGCTCACCACAGAGTTTTTGACTGTTCTTTCTGACAACATTGACAAGCTTCCTTACCACATCCGATTTGCCGCCCGTGACATCTACAACATCTGCAAAACCAAGTTTCCTGAAGAAAATGAGGATCGTGTGCTCAGCGTCGTTGGTCATGTCGTTTTTAACCACTACCTAAACCCTGCCATTATTTCTGCCGATAACTACGGTATTGTTGAAACGGCCCTTGGCCCAGCTCAGACCAGAAATTTGACAGAGATTACCAAGGTTTTATCACAGATTTCTATGCTAAAACCGTTTTCTCGTGAAGACGTTTATCTGCGGTCGCTCAATGAGGATCTCAAAGTCGCAATTAAACAGGCCAAGGACATTTTCCGTCAAGTTGTTGACGTTCCTGACCTAGGCCAGCAGTATAACACCTCAGCCTATGACGATCTTACATCTCATGAGCGCCCTATCCTGTACATTAAAACTGCTGATATTTTTGCTATTCACTCACTGGTAGCCCATGAAATTGATGTAATGGCCCCTGATCCTGATGATGGTCTTAGAATGGTTATCACAGATTTGGGACCTCTTCCTAATGATGCTAGCGAAATTTTAAACATTGCCAAGTTCACCGAGATCAAACTGGAGCTAAACCCTAGCTTTTGTAAGATTGAAGACCCCGAGGCTGAAATCAATTCGCTTCTGGTATCAGCTAAGCGTTGTCTTATCTACGTGTTGCGCGTACAAAGTGGCCCAAACTTGCTTGAGGTGCTGGTCTCGCCTGTTGACGAGTACCATGAACAAAAGTACCGGGAGATTCTAGCAGAGGAAGCGGCTGCTCGTGAGAAGAAGCGTCAGACACAATCTGAAACTGCTGCTCAAATTGCTGTCGCCACACAGGGCCTTGGTGACTTGGAGTCGCTCACATACCGCGAGCTAAAACTTCTTGCACTTGAAAAGATTCTTGAGCTCGAGTCATTCGGAAAAATCTCGCGTGACGATAATTATCAGGCGTTGCTCAACTCTATTGCACAGGATATCAAATCGAAGCGTAATCGCCGACTTACGCGCAAGAAGGAGATTGAAGAGGTCCAGCGCGCGCTTACGGATCTTAACAAGACCGAAAAGTATCTTCAGAACAAGCTGCAGACTTACAACAATTATATTGAGCAAGCCATGGCTACGTTGCAGACCAAGAAAGGTGGCTCTCGTAAGGGTCTCAAAAGTCTATTATTTCCGTTTTCGAAGCAATACTTTCATCATCGTGATTTGCAGAAGACTGGTAAGGTTCCCAAGTTTGGGTCGTACAAGTACACGGCAAATGACATGTTTGATAAAGGAGTTTTGGTGGAACTCAATGGCTACAGTGAGAACCAATACAACAATGTGAGCTTCACTTTTTCGTCAGACGAAGTAGGTGTTTTCAAGATTGAGGCCGCTTATGGCTCTGTGGCGCTGCCCGGAGCTACTACAGAAATGGCACTTGATGAACTGCTCAACCAGCAGTACAACAATCAACAATACATCAACTTGTTTGACAATATGGTCAAGTTCAACACCAACTTGATGTTACAATTCATCTTCAAGAAATTCTACGGTGAGAACACTATGTAATCAGTACATATCTATATAACTTGTCAGTGTATTTAATTTAATTGTGGACGTTGATTTACATGGAGAATGGGACGAGTGTGGCCACAGCTAAATCACAGGTATCACTCTTATTGACTTTGATACAAATCTTGAATGCTATTTAATTTTGAGGGTATACAGTTTTTTTTTCTTTGTTTTTTTTTTTTTTTTTTCATGAACAGTGACTGATAGAAAATCTCTGTTATCAGAAAAGATAGGGCATTAGGCATAAATGTTCCACGTTTATAGTTTTCATAAGTTCAAATTCCCTTAGTTCTCATCTTCACGGGGATCACCGTACTCCCAGACGCCGATACGGTCAAACTTGGCGTCCTCCTCCAGCTCACGAAGGGTCGCGATTGTTTGCTTCCAGCCATCCAGCTTCTCCCAGGCAGAGAGAGACTTGGGGGACTTCACGAAGGCGTAACCCTCCTTGACGACCTCACTGTTGACGGAGTCGTCAGCGCCCTTGGAGCTAGCGGTGAAAAGCGTCACGCTCAGCGGGGTCACACCGGCGGGAGAGTCAATGTTGGCAACAACCTTCTGGCCTTCAATCAACTCACGCAGGAACTCGTTGAACTCAGTGAGGTGGTCCATGGGATACGATGGCGGTGTCTGCACAAACGACAGCTCTGCGGTCTTTGCAAGAGGGGGAATAGAAATGGTTGAAAACTGGGTGGGCAGTGGGCGTAGTGCACTGATGGGCACGTGCACAATCTTGCCAGTATCGACCTCGTGCACAGTGTACTTGTAACTGGCCTTTTCAAAGTCAATAACCTTTCCTCTGCGGAAAATACCCTTGCGCGGGAAGACAGTAACATGGTCGTGCTTGCGAGGAGGTTTGACAAAGCTGAACTGAGAGTTGTTAGCAGCAGCCAAGTTAAAACTGTTGAGATCAGAGCTCAACTTGGTGAACTGGGCATGAGTGGATTGGGGTCTGTAAGAAATTTCACCAGTGGAAGAAATATCGGTAACGGTGATATCAATGTAGTTCTTCTTGCTAGTTTCAGTAGGGGCAGCAGCAACGACAACTGGTTGAACGGGAGCGGGGGCACTGACAGCTTTGTTCTTCCAAAGACCCTTCTTATTTTTTTGGGCTTCTTCCTGGGCATCGAACAGAGCCTGGGCAAATCCGCTTTGCTGAGCAGAAAACTCATGAACCTCAGCAAGACCCTCCTTAACAAGAACGACAGAAAGTGTATCCTTAGTGTGGGGCACAGTGATGTTGCCAATGAAACCACCAGTCTTGTCAAGACCAACAATAGAAAACTGAACATCTCTTTGATAAAATCTCTTGGAGACAAAATCGAGGGCTTCGTTGCCAAAAGGTTCCTGGGATTTGGGGACACGAACACCAGAAAGAACTAAGGTTAGGATCAGGTTGTCTCTCTCAGAGTGAATGCGTAGACGCCCACCAGAGATAATGTGGTCAACAACACCAGAGATGGTGCCCTGTCTCTCTAAAGAAGAAATAAAACTCTTGGCTTTAGAAGCAGACTCAGAAGCGTCAACGGTTCTATCAGGAAGAGGGGCCTTCTTGGAGTGCATACCCTTGTGGCCGGCAATAGCGTTATTTTCCTTCTCCAAAAGCTCATCCCAGTAAGGGGAGCGATCATTGTCATCCTTCCGGTGACGAATGACAGTAGCGTAACCACTGGCAATCAGGATTTCAGAAATGTTCTTTCCTTGTGTGGTGAGAGTTACCAAAGGACGTTCTTCAAATTGAGCAGAAGCAGGGCGGATAGCATCAACCTTTACCTCAACCTTCTTGCCAATGAATCTCTTTCTAGCAAATTCTTTGGCAATGGGAGCGTAGGCAGAACCAGAAATGTCGTTCTTTCTAGGTGCGCGGACGGAGGTCAGTTGCACAGTCTCTTCCTTATCTGAGTTACTGCGGAGAACAAATGTGTCTGAGGAGATGATACGGGAGATAACAGCCTCGTAGGTCTTGCCGCTAGCCTCGCTGGCGGTGGTGACCAAATCCTTCCAGAGGTATAGGTGGGCGTCCTTGGCCTTCTTCTCAGCAACACGCAGAGCGGACATGGAGGGGGCACCAAGCTGTTGGCTTTGCCAGTCAGCAACAGAAGCCAAACCAGCCTGTAAAAGGAAAATGGCAATGTTACCAACGGGGTGGATGACCTCAACCAAAGGCAAGCCGTTTGAAGCAGTGGCGATGAATCGCGCTGTCACGCCACGCTGAAGAAGTCGGGTCTCTGTGAAATGCTTTGCAGCATCGCCAAAAGGCTCAGCAGGGGAGTCTGGAGAGGCAGATCTAGGAGTCTTAATGCCAGCAACCAAGGCATTGGTAAGAATATGGTTGTCTTTGCTTAAGATCACTCTCAATTGAATGCGGTCACCAGCAATAACCCGCTCGACGACGGAGTGGTAGGGCTTGGAGGAGCCAAACAGGTTCTCAGGGACCTCGGACTGGACATTAATGGTAGATAGAGAGGAAGCCCAAACACCAATCTCCTTGGCCTTGGCCTCTTCCTCAGCAGCAGTAAACTTCTCAATGAGGCCGGGAAGAGCATTCTTTGAGTTGGCATCGTCTCTCAGCTTAACGTTGCCGTCTTGTAAACTTTTCTCGACCAAAGAGGTGAACACGGGGGCATCAAGATCACCATAGTCTCTGTTGTTAATGCTGTAGTAAACACGAATGCGAACCTGCTTGCCGACGAGCAAAGTTCTGAGGTACTCGCGCGACTCAAAGCCGTAGGGCTCGTTAGAGCTCAGTCTCGGTGCAGAGACATAGGCCAACGAGATGGTCTTGCCAGTATCAAGGGCAATTGTGTCACCGGAGACGACAGACTTGACCTTGGCAAGAAAGTTGGTAGAAGACATGATGAAAAGCGATGGATATGGTAATTGAGTGTGTGGGATGGAAGATAATAGAAGGGGGAGAGGAGAAGAAGGTAAAAGGGATGGAGAGATCAGAGGTCTAAGAGTTTGAGCTTTTTGATGATGTGTTTTTCACTGAAATTTCAAATCAGCAGCAAACACAGCGGATAAAACTAAATACGAACTTAGCCGTGGTTATTTCGTGTTCTAAATAATATGTCTTATTATTAGGTAATCATTATATAATGATGATGCTGTAAAACATGAGTAACTTTTTTCCAATTAAAAAAATATGTGTTTACTTTGATTTTAAGGCACCAGAATAACCACCACATGTTTTGGGTTTCAAGAACAGAAATCACCAACAATTTGCTTTCATCAGAACTACAAAAAACTCGTCAAGTCGATTCTAAGACATTTTTTCTTAAAAAATGAGCCAACGGTAAAACTAAGTAAAAAACAAAGGAAAAAAAAAACAGTTTATTTTTAACCTCCTTATGTGTTGCAATGATTGTTTGAGTCAAAAAAAAAAAACAACTTGTGATCTGTCAAATCTTTTCTCGAAAATCACAATTCCCCTAACACTTCACTTGACGGTTTGACTTCCTCGAGATTGATTTCATTAGTTTTTCAAAATTGATTTTATGTTTTGGTTGTTGGGAATAGGAGGCCACCACCATAATAAAAATATACTGTAATTGGTGGTGGTGCACAGTTTCTAATTTCTACAGCAAATACTGTATTTTTTTCAACTTTTTCAAAGCCAAAAACTTATTGCAGTTACCCGGTCTTATTGGAAAGTTTCACATTTCAATTTTTTCAAATTTTTTTTTGAATTTTTTATGCACACAGCAAAACCAACGACAAAATCAAACTCCCCAAGAAAATCAACCAATCAAAATTACGCATGGATATTTTATATGTGAGCTTTTTTTTTTTTTTTTTCAACTTTGTCTTCACTACAGGCAGCGAACAACGGACTGAAAATTTTAGAAATTTTGATACAGGGTAAGGGCTAAATTCAACCACGCTTAGAAAATTTCTGCTATTTTTTTTACTTCACCTCCTTCCAGCTCTTCTCTTTTCCTTCTTTTTCTTTTCCTTTTCTTTTTTCCCTCCCCATCACATTCCTTGGTGAATCTACATATCATAATGGTCGCCCCCCGTTTAGTTCCCACTGTTTCGCGCTCGGCTCTCCGTGTCGCTAAGGCTAACAAGAGCCTCTTCGGCCGTCGCTCCATGGCTTCTGCTGCTGCCGCTACTGGTACCATCAGGTATGTGACACTCAGTTTTACTCAATTGTTAAACGCTTTTCAATCATCAATTATGAACCTTCGGCCCCAATCACTTCTATTGAATTGTCTTTGCTGAATTTATCGACACTTATTGTTACTTTTTTTTTTTTTTTGCCTATTGCGCTGTTCAATGCTTGATTTTTTTCGAAGCACGCTTCTTATTTGCTACGAAAATCTCGAAATTGTAGGAAAGTTCAATCCTGACCTCTCATTGGTCAACCCACCAGAACTTTTCCTTTTCTAATTTTTATTAGTTTTTGTTGATTGAAAACGTTTGCAATAGCAACAACAACAATCATCTCGTCTTAAACATCAATCACTAACCTGCTTTTTTTAGATCCGTCATTGGTGCTGTCGTCGATGTCCAATTCCCCCAGGACAACCTCCCTGCCATTCTTAACGCTCTTGAGCTTAAGAGAGACAACGGTGAGAAGCTTGTTCTCGAGGTTGCCCAGCATTTGGGTGAGAACACTGTCCGTACTATTGCCATGGACGGTACTGAGGGTCTTGTCCGTGGTCAGCCCGTTGTTGACACTGGTGCTCCCATTACCATTCCCGTCGGCCGTGGTACTCTCGGTAGAATCATCAACGTTATTGGTGAGCCTATTGATGAGCGTGGACCCATTGAGGCCACCAAGTACCTCCCCATTCACACTGAGCCTCCTACCTTTGCTGAGCAGTCTACTTCCGCTGAGGTTCTTGAGACTGGTATTAAGGTTGTCGACCTTCTCGCCCCCTACGCCCGTGGTGGTAAGATTGGTCTTTTCGGTGGTGCCGGTGTCGGTAAGACCGTTTTCATTCAGGAGCTGATTAACAACATTGCTAAGGCTCATGGTGGTTTCTCCGTTTTCACCG
>JAKVQX010000612.1:0-13546 GCA_030463015.1 Geotrichum citri-aurantii
AAATAAATAAATAAATAAATAAATAAATAAATAAATAAATAAATAAATAAATAAATTTTTCATTGCCCGTAAAAAACGCAGATCTCCGTTAATTGAACTATCTTTTTTTGAAAAATGTTTTATGGTTTTGTTAACTTGTAACCATCTTGATAGACGACAGACTGATAATAACAATAATCAAAGTATTTAGAATGGTACGTGAAGATTCATTAAGTAGGATCGGTAGCCCTCGTAGCGTTTGAGACAATAGAGCAAAGAAAAGCTTAATCCGTTATTCAACTACAGTAAAAATCAATAATTTATTTAACAAATTTGACAATTGACGCTAAACACTGTTGAAACCACACACGTCCAGTACCTTTCCGTATCTGATAAACATTCACAGCTTCCCCAAGCTGGAACTTGGAATCATGATCAAAAACCGCAACCGTACATGAGTGAACATCTTTAACCTAGAGTTATTATGCGTGTGTATATGTGTATGTAGCTGTTCCGGTTAGAATACGCCCGTAAATCTTTTGAATGGGTTGTGCTACATTTACATGAAAGCGCGCATTTCTCTAAATGAAATAATTATTTAAGCTATTCTCTGGCTAACAAAGTGTTTTTGGTGACATCATCGTATTTTTAACAGTTCTCAAATTTTTTTTTTACTTTTTTACGGCATTTTAAAATTTTTAAGAAGCAAAATTAAAAATCCTGGAAAAAATATCAACAGAAAATTAAATCTACACAAAACACCAAACCATTTACTGTACGATTCACAGAAAATTAACTAACAAAACTTGAATTTTTACTACTCACTTTTTCTCTTCACTGTATCTTTGTTTTTTTTTTTTTTTTTTTTTTTTTAACAAGGGCAATCATTGTTACTTAAAGTTTGAGTGAACAGAATTCTTGGTCAAAGAAAAATCTTAAACGCAAACAATGAACAACCTCCAATTTTATAGACATGAATCTTAATACATCAAATTGTTTGGAAATCATGAAAGTATCCCTGCCAAATCAATCGATATTTTCACCATTTTTCAAAAATTTACTGGCATTTGAACGTTATTTTCAAATGCACTTTTGTTCTAAACCAAAACTCACTTAAATTTTCACCAGTCAAAAAAAGGCGGATGATAATAACGGGGGTTCGGCTCTAATGCCTTTACACTGCCTTTTTGGTAGACCCATGCTTTTTTAATTTTTAATCTTTGCATACAAAAATAAGTGTGAAAGTTTTTCCGTCCGTAAAATTCTTTTGAATATTATAAAGTGTTGAAATGAAAACATTGCTTGTTGTAATTTATGGCGCGGCTAACAGACAGGAAAATTAATTTAAACAAAAAAATGCTTTTTTTTTCCCCAAAAAACTTTGCCTAATTTGGACAGTTGAATACTTTTTACTTTTACTTTAGTACTTAGTATTTAATTACAACAATGCAAGTCTTCTGTTTTGAATCCTGACTAAGAACTTACACTTTATGACTCCTGCTTTTCCTAATTTGGCGTCAAGAATCACTCCCAGCAAAATTTCAGCACACTGCCTTTCTTTATTTACTCTTTTCACACAGCACACCCAAAATCAAAAAGAATGTCGCTTGACTTATACTCGCTGACACTCTCGAAACCCGGATCCGTGGTGCGATCCATCACGGGTCAATTTTCTGGGCGCAACTCTTTTCAAGATTTACTCATTGCACGTGGCTCGTATCTTCAACTGTTCCGCCCCGACAAGATCACCCGGCGGCTCGTGCCTCTGCTTTCCTACAACGTATTTGGCATTATTCGGTCGCTTGCAGCGTTTCGAATCGCGGGATCATCGCAGGACCATATCATTGTAACTTCAGATTCTGGTCGAGTTGTGATTTTGGACTACGACGAGCAAGCCAATAAGTTCGTGCAGTTGCACATGGAGACTTTTGGCAAAGCCGGCATCACGCGTACTTCTCCAGGCCAGTATCTGGCGGTAGACCCTAAGGGACGTGCGGCCATGATTGCCTCGGTGGAAAAGAACAAACTGGTTTATGTGCTCAATAGAGATGCTGCGGCGAATGTGACAATTTCATCACCGTTGGAGGCTAACACCAGCCGCACACTGTTGTACGACGTGGTCGGTGTGGACATGGGCTACGAAAACCCAGTCTTCGCAGCTCTGGAAGTCGACTACGGCAGCATTGAGGATCAGAATGCGGAAGACGCGAAAAAAAAACTGACTTTTTACGAACTGGACTTAGGACTAAACCACGTCGTGCGGCGGTGGTCGGAGCACGTCGACAGACATGCGTCGCTTCTGCTGCAGGTGCCGGGTGCGGACGGTGACAATTTAGCGCCGTCCGGTGTTTTGGTTGCTACCAAAAATTACATTTCTTACTACAACATGAATCAGCCTGAGCTACGCGTCCCCATCCCTAGACGTGAGGGCTCAATCAAAGATACAAATATTGTGGCAGGAGTCATGCATAAGATCAAAGGCGCGTTTTTCTTTCTTGTTCAAAACGAGCTTGGAGATGTTTTTAAAATCACACTCGCCCACCAAAAGCAAGAGCCTGTTGAGCTCAAAATCAAGTATTTTGATACTATTCCACGCGCTGTTTCATTTAATATCTTTAAATCTGGTTTCCTGTTTGCTGCATGCGAGTCTGGAAACCACCTGTTTTACCAATTCATAAAGCTGGGAGATGATGACGATGGGCAGCCAGAATATTCAAGCTCTTACTACGTAAGCGGTGACATGGATCAGTACGAACCCGCTTATTTCACTTTGCATGAGCTGGATAACCTAATGTTGGTCGATGAGTTGTCGAGCTTAAGCCCATTACTTGCTTCGCGGGTTGCCAACTTGGATCCCGTTAAGGAGACTTCTCAGATTTATACCGCGTCTGGTCAAGGTGCACGTTCTACTTTTAGATCGCTTCGCCACGGTCTCGCTGTGAACGAGATTGTGTCGGCTGAGCTTCCTGCTGTGCCGTTAACGGTCTGGACTACCAAAGTGAAAGAAGATGATGAATTTGACAAATATATTGTTTTATCGTTTTCTAATGAAACACTGGTGATGTCAATTGGCGAAAGCATTGAAGAAATTACTGACTCTGGATTTCAGTCTTCTGTTTCGACAATTGCGGTACAGCAGCTAGGCCGAGACTCATTGCTGCAAATTCATAGTGGTGGTCTCAGACATATTCTTTCTAGTGGTACTGTCAATGAATGGGAGCCACCAGAGGGTAAATACGTTACACATGCTTCTACCAACAATTATCAGGTTGTCATTGCGTTAACCAACGGCGAAGCTAATTATTCAATGATTTATTTTGAACTGGACGAGGAAGGACAATTGAACGAGTATAGTGAACAGGAGCTGCCGAGTCGGCCGGCCTCTTTGTGCATTGGCGATGTTCCTACTGGCAGACTTCGATCGCCGTTCTTGGTTGTCGGAAGTGATGAAGATCAAACTGTACGCATGTATTCGCTTGAACTAGAGCGCGTTCTTGAAGGCCTTTTCACACGTTCACTTTCTGCACCCCCGAGCGACATGCGTATCCTTTATCTGACTGACAACTCGTTTAACAAAGACTCAAAGACTCTTTTCTTGCATATTGGTATGAATAATGGTGTGTACATGAAGGCCAAGATGGACAGCGTTACGGGCGAACTGTCCCAAATTAGAACGCGCTTCTTAGGCCCAGGTCCGATTAAGCTGTTTCCAACGATGGCTCAAGGTCAAAACTGTGTTATGGCGCTTTGCACGTCTACTTGGTTAGGATTCATGCAGCAGGGCAGTGAATTTCAAATGGCATCTTTAGAGTACAGTCGACTGTCTTATGCTGCTGGATTTTCAAGTGAAGAATACACAGAAGGAATTGTTGGCATCCAAGACAACAACATCAAGTAAGTTTTTTTTTTTTTTTCACACATTTTCACAAAGAGCAAAACTAACATCTCTTTTTAGGATTTTTACAATTGAAGAACTAGACAACTCTATGCAGGAGTCATCAGTGCTTCTTAAGTACACACCCAGACGCATGACTCGGAATTCTTTTTCGAATCACTTCTACATTGTCGAGGCCGACGTTAATACCATTCCGGCGGCGGATGAAGAGGAAGAGCAGTTGGCAAAACAGTTTGGCTACTCGCGGTTAAGGGGTGCTTGGGCCTCTGCTGTTGAAGCTGTAGACCCCCTGACAATGGAAGTTACGAGTTCTGTTCAGCTTACTGATAATGATGCGGCACGCGTAGTCACAAACTGTTTTTTTGAGTCTCACGACAAGGAGTATCTTGTTGTTGGTGCGGGTAGCGTAAATGGCGGTGCGCTTTATGTCTTTGAGTATAGCGACGATGGCAAAAACATCACCTTGCTACACAAGACGCCAGTTTCAGAGCAGACAACTTGCATGATTGAGTTCCAAGGCAGGCTACTAGTCGCGCTGGGAGCGAAGCTTGTGTTCTATGAGCTCGGTACTAAGCAACTGCTACGTAAGGGCGAACATCGCTTTTCACCAACATTGTTCTCGACAATTATCACGCTTGACACGCAAGGCTCGCGTCTTATTGCGGGAGACATCAAGCAGTCGCTCGTGTATCTTGTTTACAAACCCGCTATTCGGGAGTTTATTCCATTCGCTGATGACGTTCTTAAGCGTCACGTCACGGCCGCCATGATGCTCGACTACGATACTGTCGTGGCTGGAGACCGCTTCGGCAACATCTTTGTGTTAAGATGCCCCAAGGCTGTATCTAACACTGCAGACGAGGATGATTTTGGTACATATATTGCGACAGCTAGTGCAAGCGCTAGTGGTGGTAGTGGTGCGGCAGCCGCGGCACTAGGTGGTGCGCCAAATAAACTAGAGTTGCTGGCGCACTTTCATGTTGAAGACGTGCCGACATCATTCACCAAGGCGACACTGGCGATCGGTGGCCGCGACGCAGTGTTATGGACGGGCGTGCAGGGCACCATTGGTGCGCTCATACCTGTGGCCACGCGCCGTGACCGTGAGCTGCTCGAGGCACTTGAGAAGCAGCTACGTGTTGAGCACCCACCGCTTGCGGGCAACCACCATCTAATGTTCCGTGGCTACCATGCCCCGTCTAAGGCTATCGTTGACGGTGACCTTTGCGCGCAATACGCTGGTCTCTCTGCTGAGAAACAAGCCACTATTGCCGAAACCCTCGAGAAGTCTGTCGACGAAATCCTGCGCAAACTAGAGGACATTCGGATCACAAGTGTATTCTAAACTATGATAATCGTTTGTACATAAGTATCAATAAAATTTAAAATCAGCAATTAACTACACTGTATACGAAAAAAATTTCTATAGGAGTACAGGTTAATGAATGCTCAAATTAATGGTTGTTTACATGTCGTCGTGCGTTCGTTATAAGGAAAAGTATGTTATTAGAGGAAACAAAAAAGGGGAAAAGGTCGTGCCGTGCATTTGTGCGGCAACCTATAAATTGCAAATGGTGCTCACTACGACAAGATCCGGCATTTGCTAATTCCGGCCTGATGTGGAGAGCCAGCGGCAAAATCCTCTATGTAGAAATTGCCCTTACGGTCAAGAATAAAGAGAGTGTGGCCTAGACGTGAAAACCGAATTGATGCTGCTTCGCGGTAGTTAGCGGCCTGACTGACGTCCGCGGCCACAACAATACGCTTGGTCGAGTTGTCAAGCTCAGGCGAGTACATGAGATAAACAAGCCCATTTTTGTCAAGAAAAGCAATGGCGTCGCCACGCGGCGAAATAGCGAGATTGTGGATTGACGAACCTACCTTCTCAACTCGCATTAGCATCGACACTCGCGACGACACTGTGACTTGCTGCTGCTTTATCTTAGAGTCTACTACCATTGGATACGCAGGCTCCTTTGCTACTGAAGTTACCGCAAAGTACCGACTGTTAGGGAGAAATTCGATTGCTGTAATACCCTCGTACTCGGAGTTGGACTCCTTGTATCGTGACGTCTTAAGCATCATGCGTGGCTCGTGCGGGTTTGTAACGTTAATTACAAGTATGTGCGACGTTGTTCTAGTGCCACACGCAAGCAGCGACTGGTCGCTACTAAATGACAACGAGTTAATTACATCTTGGTATGGAATTGTAATAGTAATCGTTTCGACAGTCTGAATCGTTACGCCAGGTTGCTGGTCCTCTGCTGCAACAGCGGCTTCTGGATTGTTTTTGTTATGATACACAGTCATCAGCGGCGCGTTATCTCCTAGATGTAGCCAGTGCAAAACAATCATTGGTTGCTCAGTTTTAGTCTTGTTGTCAATGCCCGTTATCGCACATGCTATCAGAGAGCCGTTCGGCGATATCGTCATGTATCTTATGTTGAACTTGGATTGGTTGTGATACACACAACGACCATTATTTTTGAGATCATACACACGCAAAATACCACTAGAACCTGCGATTGCAAGATAACGGTTTGATAGTGAAATAATTTGGTGGCTCCAATCGACAAGGTTGGTCTGCTCTTGAGTCTGGCTCAGCAGCGGCTGCATGTGCTTGTCATTGGTCGTATTATTCTTTTCGTCGGCCCATTCGCCGGTTGAGGAACCGGACGCTAGCAGTGTGGGCGGGTCGTTGTAGTCTTCAGGAGTCCAGTAAGCTGTCCATTTCTTCTCGGTGCAAACAGCTATCTTAGTTGTGTCAGGAGAGATTGATGTTGACACAAACTTCTTTGCTTTGGGCAGCAAAAGCCTAGAGTTTAGGCTATGCTGGAACTGCTTCTTATACATTGGAAAACATTTTTGAAAAAACTTCTCGCGTTGCTCAGAGCGATAAGAAATGATGCTAGCAGCAGGATTAAAGCCAAGTGTGCTGTTGGTGATTTTGGCAGAAATCGACTCCATTTCGTTTGTAGAGCCGCTGGCTTGAGACGAATAGCTCATGTTAGTTGTATCTATAATGCCAGAATTAGTTTGAGATTCAATCCTGTAGATTGGGCTATCAAGAATATCAGGGTTGAGTTGTTGCTGTTGATGCTGTTGATGCTGTTGATGCTGTTGATGCTGTTGGTGCTGTTGGTGCTGGTGATGTTGTTGAATTTGCTGGTGTTGAATCGTTGTTACTGCAGACTGGAAAATCTCTGCAAGCGACATCTTGTGCCCTGATGACACTGAAGACGGAACTGATATATCGTCTAATGCTGGTGCAATTGATTTTGAGTACTTTGAGGTTATGTCGTTCACATCTATATTCGATAGTTGCACCGATAGCACGTCATCGTCCTGCGCTAGCGTTTTTTCAACGTCAGATCCGTCACCGCCAGTACTACTGTTATTAGAATTTAGTTTTGTTGATGCTGTTACCGAGTCTATGCCAATATCGCGTCCAGAAAGAATGGCGAGACCTAGCTGACGTTTTTTTTCTGCAATTATCTCATATATCCGTTGCAGTGCCATGACCGGCGCCAACAGCTCAGTCGGGCTGCCGCAGCTAGGACAAATCGTTTTAATTTTGGCTGCGCCACTTGCCGGTAGCGTTAGCGACATGAAAAGCGCCTCGGACACGACGCAACCACAAGTGAGCATGGAAGGGTCCGGGCACGAATGTAGCGATTCTGGAAGCCCGGCAAGAGGAAACACAAACTCGCGCTCTAGCGCACTGAGAAACTCACCCCATTCTGACACAGGCGAGGGCATAAGCGTACCAAAAGGTGGCACTGTAAGCACAGGCGGCGGCAAGACTTTTAAGCCGTCATAGGCCGACATAATGTTTAAAGTGCAGTGTGGTGGAAGGATCTGGGGGGTTCGACGTTGATCGAGGGGAGGCGTAGTGTTTTAGGAAGAAAAGAAATGAAGGAGATTTTTAGGCTACACTTTTTTTTTTTTTTTTAACCCAGATGACCGTTTCATTTTTCAAGTGATGTCTTTATTCACTTGCAGATTCTAGAAACAGATTTTAGTTTGTATTTTTACTTTTATTTTTTTCTATCCGACAGTTGATCTATATGACAGCACGGTAGTTAATTTTGAAACCGTCCGCCCCGGTGAAGCTCTTCAATGATGTTGCGGTTGACCAGCGTCTCTTGAACAATTCCCTGGACATGAAACGGCCTTACATTTCCGTACCAAATACCTAATGTTCCAGGAATCATTATCAGAACATTGCCTGCATAAACGTGCCCGCCTATGTGTGAGCAAATTCCAACGCGGTAGCGGTCTTTACCTATAGCACCATCAGGTTGATGGTATAGAAGGCCATGGCGCTCTAATACTGCGTTAAACTCGTTTACGAGTAAGGGCGCAATCTCACCACATCGCGCGTCCCGCTGATTGTGGCCACAGATTAGGATTAGCGAGTGATCCATTGGCTCCGACATAAATAAATTTGATTCTGGTGTTTCTGTATCGATTTCAGCGCCTTTTTCTTGCTTTGGCACAAGATGTTGCTTGATGAATTCGGGGGTCTTATCTATATCAATATTTTTAAAATATTGACCGTCCGGGAACAAATAACCTGATGCTGAATTTTTTGCTTGGACGCCCGCTTCAGTCTTGCCCAGAGTTGGTGGTGCCAGATTAGTGCTAGTAACAAGAACCGGATACTCTGGGTTTAATAGCTTTCGTTTGAAGCGTGTAAACTCCTCCGTGAAAGTGCCCGGCACAAGCTCCAGTTTGCGCGGCCAAGTGAATGGGTCCTGTGGCGTTTCAAACGTGAGCAAAAGATGTTTTGAGTGAAAGGCGCGTGTGTTAGTGGGCGTCTTATGCTCATCGAAAAGGCTTGGCGTTGGAACTTCGCAATGAGTGCAGCCGGTGTCGCAGGAAGGCGGCGGACAGTGCGGCACAGTTGAGTAACTGCGCAGTCCAAAGGCATGCAGAAAGCGAGGAAATCTTGTGAGATGTAAGTTCATTTACACTTAGAGGACCGAGTGCAGTTAATACTTTGATGCGAAACACTGATTAGAATAAAACTAAGAAGAAAGAGAAGAAAATGTGATAGTCATCGGTTCTTGTACCCCTTCGTGTTGGAGTTGTTTGTCAGAATTACTGATGTCAGTTATCGGCCTCGCGATCGTCCTCGATCCGACTTTACCCTTCCTCCCAAAGCAGCTCCGAAAGAAGAAAAAAAATTTACCGACGCTTCTTCCTCCACATTTTCTTGAAAACTTTCTTGAATTTAGCTGCTACCCAGGGCCCTGACTTCACACTGACACCTAATACAAAAACTTCTTCGCGGTTAGGCGACTGCCGTGTGTGTGACAAAAGCGTTCCTGCACGCTATAAATGTCCCGTTTGCGGCACGCCTTACTGCTCGCTTGTCTGCTTCAAAGTTCACAAAGAGTCCTGCCAACAACAGCAGAAACAACAACAGACACTATCCGAGCAAACGGCACAGAAGGTACAGACAGAACAGAAAGAGGATTTTTCTGTGCTGTCTGCTGCAACTGAATTAGATGACAGCAGAAAGAACTCAGTCTTTGAACGCTTGTTGCTTGATGACATGATTAGGTATCACCTCAAACAGGAGTCTCTACGCGTACATCTGCGGATGATATTTGAAATTCTTAACGACCCAAAAGTTTCTGGCGAGCAAAGCAGCGAAGCTCGTCGAAGGGTCGCACTTAAAAAGCTACGCGAATTGCGTATGGGCGGCCGCGAGGAGAACGTTCTAGTGGAGGAGTTTGTTGAGCGCGTACTAGAACTGCTCGACAACGATAGTCATAATGATCAACAGAACTAGCAATCATATTGTGGGAAATACTAACAGATCTCATTGACTGATGTACATTTATTTATTAATTTACGGACCATTTAAATTTATTCGTCGGTTTGTGATTGTGCGGCTTTAATTGATGTTAATAATGTTCCGCGGGATGCCCACGACGCCGTCGAGCACAGTCTTGA
Organism: Geotrichum citri-aurantii; assembly: GCA_030463015.1. Lineage (NCBI taxonomy): Eukaryota > Fungi > Ascomycota > Dipodascomycetes > Dipodascales > Dipodascaceae > Geotrichum > Geotrichum citri-aurantii. The sequence continues at coordinate 9,839 of JAKVQX010000612.1, forward strand.
AGATGTTACCACCTTCACCCTGCTCGGTCTTTGCGAGTTCATGATAGTTGGGGAGCTCGTTGTACAAGCTCATGGATGTAACCACAAGTTCATTCCGGTTCGGGCCAACCAATGCGGGGCATGTCACGCGTGGAGCTGGAAAAGTGATTTCTTCAAGCACTTTGCCTTCAGGCGAGTATCGTCGCACCGTTGAAGAGCTGAAAATGGCCGTCCACACGCTGCCGTCTTCGGACACACATAATCCATCAGGCTCTGGAACCTCAATGCCCTCGAATTCAACCTTGACAAACTCACGTTTGTTTGTCATTGCTCCCGTTTCAAGATCGTAGTCGTACTGGTAAATAGTTGAATTAGGGGAGTCTGTGTGATACATGATCTTGTTGTCCGGCGACCAACCCATGCCATTGGGTATGCTGAGTCCCGTTTCGACAACATCAACGGTGTTTTTGGCAAAGTCAAAACAGTACAACTTGCCGACGGGCTTCAAATCGAAGCCAAGGTCGACCATCGAACCAGCGTAAAAGCGACCCTTGGCATCGACAAATCCGTCATTGAAACGCAGCTCTGTGGCTTCCGGCTCTGCAGTGTGGATTTTGAAAACATAGTCAATTTCGGCGGAGCCAACGGGGTTTGTAAGATCCAAAAAGCCAAAGCCGAGCTTTGCGCCGACCAGAAGTTTATTGGGCGTGGAAGTCAGCGCAAGCACACCGACGGAGTGATTTGTCTTCACACGGTGGATAGTCGCAGGATCTTCGTATTCAATCCAATTGACTTGGTTGTTGGTGATGTCGACCCAGTAGAGACGATTAGTTCGTAAGTCATAGGTGGGGCCTTCGGCAAGCCTGTTTTTGGAGGCAATGAATGTGTCTGAAACTTGCAATTTGTGTATCATTGAGAAGAATTGATGCTAGAGTGGGAAAGGAGGACTGATTGACAGGAATGGGATGTGGTGAGAGAACGGAAAAATTATGAGATTCAGGAGGTTTTAAATAATTGATTTTTTTTGTTGTTGTTATTGTTGTTGTCCGTGGTGGGTTGGACACACGGCCGGTTGGCAACGACTATGACGCCAACGACGGCTCTGAAAATATCAGACTGCAGTTTGTCTTTATCCGCTGATGCTGGAAAAAATGGGCAAATTAAAAGTAACAGCAACAACTGATGACTTTGAGCCGATGATCACGGGTGCGGTTAAAATATCCCAGCCAATTCTATCGGGTCCTGAAAAGCAGCAGCTTGTATAGATGAGGGTGAGAACGGGCTAGTGCCCGGCCTGAAATTAAACAGGGACATGTATACGGCAGATTCATTAGAGCAGAGTAGAGATTAAGTGAATATACCGGCTCAATCCCTAGCATTTTATTAAGCGTCCTGGACGTTTCTGGTGACGTTTCAATTTCTTTATTCTGTCTCATTAAAAGAATATCAGAAAAAAGTATATAAATCGTACAGTTACCAGAGACCCAAAGGTTGGTTAAATTAAAACCCCACGTTAGCATTGGTACTATAACAAGCTTTGGGGTGCCAAGCAAAATGCACAAGCAGCAAATACTAAAAAAAAAAAAAAAAAAAAAAAAAAATAAGAACCGAAATAATCTTAGTGACGGTACCAAAAATAAAAGTAAACCCTCGACAATCTATAAATTGCACGGTTACATTAACGAGTCAACTTTTTTTTTTTTGTTTCTCAAAATTCTCTTCCAGCCCACACGAAAAAAAAACTTGCTTGGTTTCGAATGCCGTGTCCGGCTTTTGGACGGCAGCACAGCAGTTAGACAAAAAAAACTGTGCGCAAGTCTGAAAACGCACCACCGAATGACTACAGACTGCAGTGAGCAGCACCGTTTTCTGGATCAAAAGAATCTGATTTTGGAAAAAAGGGGAAAGGGGAGTACAATACATTTTTAATCAACTCATACATTATTAAAAATTTCCAGTGTTTCTAGAACAACGCACTTTTGTGCAATTAACAGCAGGCTTTACAATTGTAAATGTTGAATTGAATAAATGCAAACTCAGCGTACTTGTATTGGTGAATGAAATAACTTTCATATTGAGTAAATAAGCAATATGTAAAGACTACATGTTTTACCGCAATTAATTTTTACTGGAGCAAGCTCGCCGTAGTAACGATCTTTTCGAGCTTTCTTTAACAAATTGACAAAGTTTGAAGACCTCCACCAAGTCGGCAAACTCTTATTTAATTAATTCTTTTTAAGATCTATTAAATGATTATAGATAAATTAAATCAGTATTAGTAGTAATTGTGCAACCTGTCAATTGCCTTTTCATAAAAATCCCGAGACAAAACAAAAGAACAATTTTTTTACAAAAAAATGGATTTATGAAATGTCTTTACAAGACGTAGCAAATTTGTAGATTTTTTTAGTTAACGTTAATCGTAATTTTAGAGTCTCATTCACTTTTCAGAATCACAAGTAAATTCTCATTGGGGATTCATAACAAAGTGAGCCGTTGTTTGTAGAGAAATTTTTTGAGACACTGCGTTCAGCTGAAATTCATTTTGCAATGGATTTAATTAAATCTTTAACCAACTTCCATGTTATAATAACTGCTGGAGTAAATAGCGTTTGTAATTGAATGATTAATTAAGCAAAAAAAAAAAAAAAAAAAAAACTAAGAATCAGAGCGATTTGTTCGAGTGGTTTAGAGGGGAAAATCAAGTAAATACAAGCATTGGATTGCATTGTTGTAATTTTTTTGTTTTTTGGTAGAATTATCTGGTAAGATGTCCGCTTCAATTTAGTGAATTAGAACAAGTCATATGCAATCCGGTTCATGTTTGACTGTACTGATAATCACTGAATCACCCGGATATGATTAATTTTTAGATTTTTTGGTTGGCTTGAGACCCACTGAGTTTACTGAATGAGGGGCAACTTGGAAAAACTTTGGGCTTTCCAAACTTCCGCTCGCGCCTACAGATACAGAAACTCACCAAAAAGCCCTAGACTGGGATGGTTTTGGGATTTCCTCAGCACAGTACAACTTATTTGAAACACTGAAACTAATAAAAGATGTTTGATTCATCCCTAAAGAAACAAGATAAAAGAATATTAATTAGGTTTAAAAAATTAGCCTAAAATCACCAAGAACTATCAGTTGGTTTCATAATGACATCTCACTGGAAACTTTTTAGCTATTTTTAAACTACAGTTTATCGATTGAATCTCAAAAACGCTCTTTTATGTTCATTATCAGTTAATTGTTTCCATGAATATTTGTAAATTTGCAATCCCGAAGGCCAAAAAATACTGTAACATCCACTTCGCACAAAATCTATTTGTTTAGAACTTAAGATTTAAACTCTCACCCCTCAGAGAAAATATCAAAACAGATTCTGAAAAAACAAGAAAGTGATGTTTTGCGGTCAAGACTCAGCCAAGCTCTGGTAAATATAAGATATCGTGTAACCAACGAGCATTATAACTAGATAGTTTAGTCATAAAATTTTAAGGCCTAATGTGCGTGTAAGTTTATGGTAATTTAAAAAAAAAATTTAAAATATCCAAGGAAATTTTATAACAATTTATTGATAGGGCAAAGTCTAAATGCGCTTTAAATTGAAAAATTTAACTGTCTTGTACAGACCCCCCAGGCCTCAACTGGAAAAAAATCAAACATTTTTTTTCCATGAAAATAAGAGCTTTTTAAAATACTTGTAACACAACACATTCTTATTCAATT
>JAKVQX010000613.1:0-13503 GCA_030463015.1 Geotrichum citri-aurantii
GTTTTTGTATGTGTAACTTTTTTGATGTAAGGACAATAAACTGATTTTCTATCTATCTTTGTATGTGTAACTTTTTGATGTAAGGGCAATAAACTGATTTTTTATCTATAAAGTCTCTCGACTTTGTCACACCGTTACTAAGTTTTCCTTATGAACGGTTCCTGAAACCACTGTGGATTATCACTTTCCAACGTTTTTTCCTGACATGAATAAGTTGTTTTTTATAAGGAGAGCTTTTACTGATTGCCAGTTTAGGACGAGAATTCTCAGTCAATCCGGGGATAGGTTAGGTGTTATGGGATTTAAATCGAAAGCTGGTTAAACGGAATTATTGCAGAAACATCGGTCTTTTTGTTGAGTTGAAGACGTATTTTATTTTTTATATCTATTTTCATGTTCATGATTCGATATATTATTAAAATAAGTTTATTGCACTTATAACTATTTGAACATTTTACAAAGAAAACATTAGTACAACACAAATTAACCCTACTAGCTAGGTGATTTGTTGTACTAAATAATTCCTTTAGTATTGCCAATTGACAGGGCTAAAATATATTATTATTTTTGTTACGATACCGAGTTTTCAGTGAATGCAAAATTGTTGAAAACTAACAGAATTGTAATCAAAATACTGCTAATCATTTAATAGTAGTTTGAAATATTAGTGTTGCAACTAAGGTTTTTGTTGCATCAAGTCACGTAAAAGTGTCCACAGCCGTTTTAGCATGGGCTTTTTGTTATGCTTTAGCTTAAATTTCAATTTTTTCCAGTGGATGCAGTTGTTAAAGATTTCTCAATAAGGTTCTAAACACCATTTTTGTTTAGATCAGCTTGTTAAAATACATTTTCTGTTAATGTCTGGTATTAACTTGCCAGGTTTCATGTATCTCTGGTGTTTCTCGTCGCATGGAGCAATTCATGACAAATCCAGCGTCATCCAGCTCAAAAACCACTTGTGCACGTCGTAAAAGTTTATTTTGGAGTTTCACAAAAACAAATACTTTAAATTAATGTCTTCTTTGTATTTTTTTAAGAATATTTTATGTGTGACTTTTTTGATGTAAAGACAAAAACTGAAATTCTTTCTATTTTGTAATTTTGTTAAATGAATCTTTTGTGTCAAGTTCTAAACAATTTTTTGCAAAAAAAAGCATGCTCTGCAAAATGCACTCCTTGGAAACGTGTTAAACTGTCTCTAATTGGACAACTCCTCGATGATTATTTCACTCAGTTAAATCCCCCATGACTTCTTGGCAGCTGAAACAGTTTGTTCAAACCAAAACATAGCAGAGCTATGATAAAAGTTGTCTGTGAAATGAATATACTTACTGCCATCCTGTTTTTTTTTGATTTGGCGACTAATTTTGGTGAAATTCATTATTTTTGCCGTAAGATTTTTTTCTTTAGCTATTGAAGATTGTCAAAGCTGACTGTTAGTTTCTTGTCAGAGTTTGACGTTCACTCTTGCAATGCTCATTTTCTGATGGTTTTCATGGTGGCCGCTTACCACAGCATTTGCTGTCGACAAATCCATCCATCTTCTCAACTTAAAAACTAAAATCTAAGATGTTTAAAAATTCCGAAGTCAAAAAACAGTAATAGAGTGAAATTTAATGTAAAAAAAAACTATGAAAAGGCGCAATTGAGGCTTTGACTTGTTCACAATTATGGAGTGCGCTCTTCAGAACACAGGCTGTCACTAACAAAGAAGGCTAAAACATCAATCAAAAATAGCTAAAAAATTTTGAGTGCTCAAAAAAAAGGGTTTAAGGTGTTTTGCTTCAAAGCTTTTCTCAGAGCCAGATTTAAAATTAATTTTTAAAAATGACAACTTATCAGTTTATCTCAAAAATTTTTTGGATGATCTCTCAATGTGGGTGCTACATACTGAAAATGTTTTTTTTTTCGTGGCGTAACGGCTGTATGCGGTTCATAAACCTTATTTTTCTAGGTTTGTGACCAGACTGCCTGTTCGAAACCATCTGTTGTAACTTTTAAATATTAGACACGCTCTGTATGTCGAAAAACTCTACATTTCGAGACATTTAATTTTCAATTGATTTCAACCTTGAACAAACCAAAAATCTACTTAATCAATCCCACACACAATTCAATTTTGCAAATTGTTTAAATTTGAAAATAAAAAAGGGTTGCTAACACTAGTAATGTAAAAAATTCTTTTTTTTTCACTGTAATTTTGGAACTAAATATAGTGGAATCAGAAAGCGGTGTGGGAGTCATCTTTTGAGCCAGTATGTTCTCTTCAAAAACAAGTTCGTTACAAAACAAAATAGTATTTTTAGTTTTGGTTTTCAAGTTTGATTGCTTAAATGACTTTACTATTCTTTCTATTATTTCTGAATAGGGTGGGTTATTTTTTGGGTACCTGCTTTAAAGTCAAGATCTCAAACCTATTTGCCCGCTTCATTTCTAAATGTTACTTGCAAATTTTTATTATTAACATAATGTTTTAAAAAACAGCTTTTTAGCAATTTTGATCTCTTTTACTCTTATTTTCGGTGAAATTTTAGTCTTTAGAGAAAAACTTTTACCGACTCTTGCCTCAATTACTGACTCCTTTTACGCCAAAACCTGAAGCATGATATTATCATAAAGCAACTGCCTTCTATGTTCTACCAATGCAATATCTAATTTAATTTTTAATAACTAATAGCTCCATTAGTCTAAGATAGTTGTTTTGGGATTTTAGGCTTCCAGAAAATGTGCCTTGGTGGGGTTGAATCCAGTAACAAAATTGTCAGAAATCTGAGTCTGAATATTAAAATTTAGCGTCTTCAAAGCAAAAATTAGTGAAAAGTTGACGGATGTGAGTCAGTTGATATTAAAAATAAGAAGGAATGTCTGGTTTTTGGTTCAATTCACCTATAACTTGGTCTGATGTGGGTGACAGATACTCATCTATTCGTAAGAGAGATCAATTGTCTTCAGATAAAAAAATGTTTAAAATCTACTTCAAAAAATCTAGGCTCAATTATTACCCTGTATAAAACGTACTACGCCGTTATTAGTTCAAAGAAATTACAAGAAATAACATAAAAAGCATTTTTAGACACCAAGAAAAACAAACTTTTTGTTTATTTCCTAAAATTGAGCCCAGTTTCTTCTAGATTCCATTTATGATTTGGGAATATGCTGAAGGCCTTGATTTAATATGTGAATAAGTCAAAAAAATAGCACAATGAACTTCCCAACATTCTCCTGGACTTTTAACATGTCTACGTGCTTAGCCTATTACAAATTTGTGTATTTAGACCGGAGAATAAAGACTTGAAGCTAACTTTTGGATATTGGTTAATAGTTGTCGGGCAGATGAAAATTAAGTTTTTGTTTTCCAGTTTAATTGTTTAGCTTTCAATTTTCTCAAAGAGATTGTACTTTGACCCAAAATATCTTATATACAGTAAATTTGATTTACATTTAGTGTTTAAAAGTAAAATTTTATAGGCTTCAGAACTATTTTTTGATCTATTAACCCTGCTGTAGAAGATGAAAGATGGAATGGAGAGCCCCAAATTAGTAATAATTTTAGCAAGGATTTTGGTTAATTTGGTAGAAAAAAAGTGTGCTTACACTGTTTTAAGAAGTTTAGATTCTATTTGGTAGCTATAAAAATTAAAATACAATAGCCTGTCTCTTAGAGACAAATGTTATTGAATTGATATCTTCTTTGTTCATCTTTTGTTGTTATGTTTTTGTGTGTATTTTCTTTGATGTAAAGACAATAAACAAATTTTCTATCTAAGTTTGAGCCTATTTATGTGTTTTCAAATTGATTCTTTCTTCATGTTTTTAATATTAGCTTACAAAAGAGGTCTGGCAAGCAGAACTTCTCAACATAGAGTCCCCTTCTCTCAGGTTGGGTCAATAAGCTTAACAGCATTCAAAACCATAACTTTAATATACATACATTAAAATTCAACCTGTAAATCAAAATCCATGATTAGAATAAAATTAAGTATTTATTTTCAATGGTAAATTAAACAGATATCCATAAGAAGTCACCATCATCTTAGAGTGATTAGATGTTCAAGATGAATTTCAATGTTTGTTAAAGCCCTGATATATAATTTCGTTGAGCTTATTGACCTAGGCAGAATGAAGGAGACTGTGTCTATGTGTATCTAGCCTTTTTGAAAAATTTTACTACAAGTTGGCGTCACAAACGCTAACAAAAAACTTTCACTGATACTTCTTCAATTTTCGTTGCTACTTGCCAGCCTTGAATAATAAATTTTTCTTGATTTATTTACAGAAAAATTTTTAAAACTAAAAACACTGCATTGTGCAAAAGTTTAGGTGCAATGATGTCTGTGTCAATCCAGAGAGATTTTTAAAATTTCAACAACGGATTTAAAAACATAGAAACTTGCAATCAAAGTACTGTCAAAATTCTGTGAACTTAAGCTTGAGAAAAATTTGTTTAGACACTTGTCAGTTGCAGCCAATCAACTGAAGCCAACCTTGAAAAATTGCTTGCTCAACCGAGCAAACAAATTGGAATTGGCGACAACAAGCAATAGGTAAAGTTTCCACCATGATTATTATCAAAATGTGATCAGTGTGAGAAAATTCGTAAAGCACTGCAAAAGATAGATGTAATTTCACACTATGCTTCAAGAGTTTAAAGCCATTAAGATTATAAATAATCTGGTTAACTTAAGTATTATATTTACTATAGACTGTTTGTCCCTATAGTTTTCAGCCCCTTAATAAATTCTAAATTAAAAGTCCTGACTTTTTTCCTTTTTATCGAATTTGTACCTGGGCCATCAAAATTAATCTTAGAACTATACAATCTTTGACAGTCGATTAACAATAACGGTGAAAAAGGAATCAAATATGGACCTGAAATTTAGAAATCCTTAGGGGGATAAAACCTAAGGGAAAAATAGCTTGCACTCTTTAAAAAGAAAAACCTTTATTTGTCAAGTGTTTCTATCCCCTAAACTTTTTCTGGAAACTCTACCTTGTATTTACACAAGTCGACTCTTTTTCAAACAGATTTGAAAGGTATTTCCTGAGAAGGTCTGTCACTGAGTAAGATCACTACTGCGAGTATGGTTAGCTGGAAACAGTTGAAAAGTTTTCACCAAGTGTGCTTTGTATTTTGCGAAGAGTCTTTTTTTTTTGAAAACAGTTTTTCTAAAGTTTGATACAAAAGTCTTACTTGATCCCAAGAAAAGCTCCGGAGCGGTATTCAACTTTTTTTTTTTTGTTACTGCAACTTCTCTGTTGGTAGTTCGCTTGATTTATATAGCTGTCATTATGCTAATATAGTAAATCTGGCATTGACCTACAGGATGATAAAAATATACCAGGTTCTACTTGACCCATGGAACAGTCTAAGAATAAAACAGTATCATTGAATAAAACCCCATTTATTTGCACGAATATCGCCACTTTTAGAGTCTCATGAAGGCAAAAGCTTTCCAAACAGCTTTATTTTTTAAAATTTTTGTTTTCATCTTTTTGCAATCATGGCTTTTTGACCTACAGATAGTAAACAAAGTAATCTACTAAAGCCAATGGACTGACTCTTTGTTCTTATTTTTATTGTGTTTTTGACGCATAAAATTTTTTGTACAAATTATAACTCCAAATCACGTAATATGCACCTTCTATGTACTTGAAAGTTCACAAAAATTCTGTCATAGTAAAGAATCACCTCAATAAAATACGTACACGTTATTAATAGTAAAAATTAAGACTACTTAAGACTTGAGAAATAAAAGTTTTCCTGTTTAAACTTTTTCAAAACCTTCCACACATACACAGAAAACTTCTCAATGTCACCTGGCCCACAGGTGTATTTTCTACCACAAAACACCCAAATTGAAGCAATTGTGACAGTGAAATTTGGAATACAAAAGGACCTCTGATTCCCCTTTCATTCAAGTTTCTTTTTTATTCTGTTTTTTTTATCTTTTTGTTTTAGCTTTTTCTTTAATCACCGCTCATAGACTACCCTAGCTTTTTAGCAACCGCAGCACGCCTCTATAGACACTGACAGATCATGTGTAGATTCCTCATCTTCAAGGGCACGGACCCTATCCTGCTTTCCAACCTGCTCACGCGCCCTGCACACTCCATTATCAAGTAAGTCTTTCTCAGTAATAGATTTCTTATCTGATCTAACACACACCTCGCCAGCCAATCCTATGACAGTAGACTTCGTCTTGACATGAGGTACGTATAAAAAAAAAACCCCTATCATTAAATCACACTTGTTGACATTCTTTAGGCGTCCTATCAACGGTGACGGTTTTGGCGTTGGCTACTACCCCCAAAATAGAGACGACCCTGAACTTGACAGCGGCCCCTGTGTATACTGTGCTATAACCCCTGCCTGGAACAACCAAAACCTTGCCAGGCTAGCTGAAAAGACCAAAAGCGATCTGGTGTTTGCTCATGTCAGAGCATCGACTGCCGGTGTGCTCTCTGAGACCAACTGCCACCCTTTTGTCTACCACACTCTTATGTTTATGCACAACGGACATGTGTCCGGTTTCAATCGCATCAAGAAGCGCCTGGCCGACAGTATTCGCGAAGAGTACTTTCTTATGGTTCAGGGCGGCACTGACAGCGAGTGGGTCTTTGCGCTCTTTCTCAACTGCCTCGAGGACCTCGGCTGCAACCCTGCCGATCCCAAGGGTAACTACGGACATAAAAACTTGCGCCAGGCGTTGCTCGACACCATTGCAAAGATTAACGACTGGACTAAAGCGGTCAACGGCCCCGACGGTGAGCCCAGTCTGCTCAACATTGCTATCACCGACGGCAGTTCTGTTGTTGTATCGCGCTACGTGACATCTCGCACTGAAGAGGCCGCATCTTTGCATTTCTCGAGCGGCACGAGATTTTTTGAGTATAGCGCGGGTCAGTATCGTATGGAACGCCGCGATCGCGGCCAAAACATTATCATGGTTGCCTCCGAGCCACTCACCTTTGAGCGTGGTGATTGGATTACCATTCCTACAAACACTATTCTTTCTATCAACGGTCAGACTGTGCTGCTGCACCCTATTCTGGATGAGTACCATCAGCTCGACCCATCATTCACCCGCAGCAGTGGGTTTGCAGAAAGCAAAGGCCTTGTCAGCCCCATGCCAGTTTCGCAGCCGACCGCTGTGCCGCCTCTCGAGCGAGAAGGTCGCCGGCGCGACAGTGTTACAGTGTAGAAAACCAAACCCATCTCACGCGGCGCCCGCATCACTCGGTGCACCTACTTTAACTAGCATTGTTTTTTTTTTGTTTTTATTTTTTTTTCTTTTTAATTATTGTTGTTGTCTTCGCTTTTGACCCATGTGATTTTCCCCTTAAAGCTTTTTGTTGGGGCCAAACCATCATATTTATATCTAAAAAAAAAATTAAATCATTCCAAAATAACTTTCTCTCTTTTCTCTCCACACCATTAGAAACTGCCGACATCTTATTTGATACAAAAACTTTAAATTACTTCTTTTGAACCACGCAAAGACAATGGGACCGTCAGCTCTGGATGTTTTCCAAGGCCTTTCGACCTTGGAGCTTGAGCTGCTTTTCAGCACTGGCACGTTTGGCACTGGCACGTCTGCGCTAAGCAACCTTGTACTCAGCTCCTTCTCCTTTTCAACGGGAATGAGTCGGCACCAGTACGGCGAAGGTGGCTCGATATCACGCAGCTTTGGACTCATTGGCCTTGGACTTGCATACAACTCGGTCAAGGCAATTGACCTTGCGCAAACTTGGTCTGCTGCCAAGGGCCGACATAAGCTGATTGTCCGACGCGAGCGTGTACGTGAACGTGTCGAGCGCCGGGCGTCGCGAGGCATGACAGAGAATCTTCTTTCTTCTACAGATAATTTTCCGAAACTTAATGATGATGACGACGATGATGAGGACGTTATTTTGGAAGAGGACGAGGAACAGACCACGGCACGTGCTGCGCTTCTCACGCCCAAACTTTTACGGCTTCCTGGTGTGCTTCAACGCACAGGCATGGTGACACTGATATATGATATGCTGGTCCCGGCGTACGGCCTGCTTGCACCACTTGACTGGGCCCTCGGTGCTGGCCTTTTCGTGCTGTGGGGTAGCCTACGATATTTTGGAATTTTTAAACGTTGGGATCGAACCATTTTTGGGTCGCATCGGTTACTCAACCAGGGCAGCGGCAGCCAAACAGACGATATTGGCACCGACCCTGAGGGAACTGAATCTATCATAGCGCATTTGACGATTGTCTGGGCTGGTTCAAAGTATTCAGAACTAGTACAGACACTGGGTATTGACCCGATTGTGCTTGGCGTTGTTGGCACAGGACTGGTGGCTGGCACTGCACTCTACAACTACAAACAGCAGCGTACATCTACTGCAACTGAAAAGGATCTGACTTTTTTGACGGGTGCAATTGGTAATGGCATTCTTCATGATCTTGTGTCAAGACTGCTTGTGTCGAACACGTTGGCGCCAACGGCTATTGCATCATCTATAGCCGCCGTTGGCCGGCGTTCAATTGAGACCTTCCTGTGGGGGGCTATCATTCTCAAACTTGCAAAGGAGTACCCGCTGCTCAACTCTGACAGCGACAATGATACTAGCATTAGCCCCAGCGATATCAACAAAGCCGATAATAGGAACCTCAGCAGTGTAGACACAATTGAGGTTAATCGCAGCCGAACCATCTGGTGGTGGCTTCAGGAACGCGTTGGCTCCGGCCCGCTCGTTGGCTGTTACCTGGGAACAGTTGTAGGCGGCAGTGTGTGGCTTGTCAACAACGGCGTTAGACTGATTTACTATTAAGTGCAGCCAAACGGGACTTCGCGTGAATGAACATAGCGCAGTGGTACAAGTTTTAAGCATTCTGTGTCACTACCACCCGTCTTCAACAATCACTTTGTTGAAATGTCACTTTAAAAATTGGTTCATCGACACAGATGGGGTGCAAGATTTTTTGAGTTTTTTTTCTTTCTTTGAAAAATCAGTACTTTACGTCTTTCTCGAACTCTTCGACCTAAGATCTCATTCATTCTTTTCAAACCTTCCCTTTATTACGCCTTTTTAACGATTTTTTTCTTACTTCATGTGCTGCAAAAAAGCTTTACCTTTTTACTTTTTTTAAGCTGACATTTCTAACCTGAGCAAAATTCGTTCAACATTGCCATGAACATATTCAACACGTTCGCGTGGCACGCAAACAAAGCTCTCTTTTTTATTGCTTCAATCTACACTTATATCTGACTATCCATAATAACTATTCAATAAATCTTAGTATTTTCATAAATCAAAATTCTTACCGGTAATCCTTTTAATTTAAAGATATGGATTTCATTAAAAACTTCTCATCTAAAACAGAGCAAATCGAGACAGGGTGATATTAAAAAAAAAACGCGTGTAGGAAATTTAAATTAGCAGTCACCAGAGAAGTACAGGTGAACAATCTAAATAAACTAGAGAAAATGATCGAATTTAAAAAAAAAACCTGAAGTAAATAATCAAGCTACTCACGTAGTGGACTCACTACTAGAACAAGTAAAAAAATCAACACTTTCTAAAAGCAATCCAAACAGCATGCTCATCTAGCTAGCAGTTTTGTGGTTTGTTTTCGTTTGATTTGAAAAAGATCTATTTTCGTGCATTACAAGTCAAAACCAAAAAAAAAAAAAAATGTAAGTTAAATAGAAAAACAACCATCAATATTATGAAACGTGTGCACGACTGTGAATCTCTCTATCTGCTAGACCACAGCTTGCTTTATGTCGCCCAGTTCGGAGCGTCCTCGAAAATTGCCTTAAAGTCTTCCAGACGCTGCTCCTTCTGCTCCTGCTCGGACATGCCAATAGTGCTGGATGCTAACAGTTTCTTACGATCCTGAATGCTAAGAATTCGTTCCTCGACCGAGCCTTCAACAATGAAACGGACGACCCGGACAGGGCTCAACTGGCCCAGCCGATGTATACGGTCAATAGCCTGCGACTCGATTGCCCAACTCCACCACGGGTCCATCAAAAACACCTGCGATGCCGACACAAGGTTGAGCCCGACGCCGCCAGCCTTGAGTGAAATCAGCATCAGCATGGGCTTGTGCACGGCCACTGGATCTGTGGGCTCCTTGAATTTGGCTAAAACCTTAGCACGCTCTGCCTGACTCATTGTGCCGTCAAACCGAAGCACCCGAAAGCCGCCTCGCGCAGCTAATTCTTGCTGAATTATATTAAGAAACTCAGTGAACTGGCTAAACACCACAGATTTGGTAAGCGGTGACTGCAGCTTCGTTTCGTGGAGATGTTTTAAAAGCGCCTCAACCTTGGCACTCTGTTGAGATTGGCTGTCACCACTATCACCACCATTTTGTTCCTGCTCTGGGTCGTAGCGCTGGAGATAGATGGAGTTTGGCTCCTCCGGGTCACGCTGCTTGACCAAGAAAATGCTGTCAAGCGAAATAGCTTCCCGGCACATGTGGCAGCGCACGTCAGTCTCGCCCTTGCGTTTTTGAAACTCAATATGGCCTTTAAGACACGCGAGGCATGCCATATGCCAGCAGCGCGTTACAGCTTGATCATCCAGTGGAATGCGATCCGCCATGCAGATCGGACACTCACTTGACGCGCCTTTAAGAATGGTCTCAACAACCTCCATACCGTACGATGACTTGACCTCCTCAACAACAGCCCCTGAGTCCTTTCCCGCGTTTGTAGTATCAGGTGCAGCAACAAGAGATGATGGGTTTTGGCGCGCCTCAATGCGCTTGATAAGCTCCTGCATCTCAGCATCAATGTCGTTTGCGCCCGGAAGAAAAGCGTTAGCAATGTCGGGCTGCGCGTCCTGAGCCAGCTTCTGTGTTGCAAGCAGTGCTTTTGTGACCATGGCCGGGTGATCGCACAGCTGGCGCAAGCGCAGAATCTGCGTCATGATGCTTGAATAAGACTTGAGCGCGGTACCACTGCTCAGAGAATCATTGAACGCGTTACGCGCACGGTAAAATATCCACTCGTACAGGCTCTGCTCATCACGGCCAAGGCGCACACGCTCGATTAAAACCGTTTTCTCCGGAAGGGCTACCAGAGGCGTGCCGTCAGGCTGTCGCATGTCTTTGGTACGCCGCAACAGCAGCGGTTCCATTACACTCTGCACCACGTTAACGGCCTTTTCAAAGTCTCTACTCATGAATGGAACGGTGATGAAAGTCTTCCAAAACGAAAAATTGTTCCATGGCTCGACCTTGAGAAACTTGACGAGACTGAAAAGATCCTCAAGTTTGTTGACAATCGGAGTTCCGGTGAGAACCCAGCGGCGGTCCGCACGCACCGCGTAACACGCCTTGGCAACCTTGGTAGACCGGTTTTTAATCATGTGGCCCTCGTCAAGTACTACGCGAAAAAACTCGACGGAATATAAATTGAAAAGCGCCAGGTCGCTTTCATGGACCTCTGAAAGCTTGTTGCGCTTTTTGAACTGCTCAAGCATGTTATGCTCAGATACAAGTGTACCATAACTTGTAATGATGATATGGGGCGCAAAGCTTCGTGCATCAGGGCCACATAATAGGCGCCGGAGTTTGACACTCGACGTGGTCGCACTGCCATAGTAAACAAGAATGCGCGTATGACCAGGTTTAGACGCTGCATAACCTTCGCTTTCCCATTGCGATAGCAGTGACATGGGTGCAACAATGAGCGTTGTGTACTTGGCAAAATGCGGGTTCGGGGGTTGTGGCTGTTGTGCTGCGCTGTAACGGTTGGCGTGAATGAGCGCCATAGTTGAAATAGTTTTGCCCAGACCCATTTCGTCGGCGAGAATGCCGCCACGGACAGACTTTTTTTGTTTAGGGAATAGTAATGATAAATCGCCGTTGTAGAGGTTAGCGTAAAAGCAATCCTGCGTATCGGGTTCGGTCTCTGCCTCGCTATCTCCCGCCGGTGCCAGAGCAGCTGGCTGTTGCGGCCACTTGAATTCTTGCCACAGTGGGTTCATCGGTTCCGACTTGTCAACATTTTCTTCTTCTTCTTCCGCATCATTTTCAGATGCTTCTTGTGTCTCGCGGCGGATCAGCCAGTCAAGGCCTTTCTTCTGGTATGGCCGCAGATCCATGTTAAAGCTCGAAGGTGGATCCACCTCTGTCAGGTTCAAATCTTGTACTTGTGCAGACCGTTTATAAAGAGTGTCCATTTGGTCCGGTAAGAATTCGTCAGCTTCTCCCTCATCTGAAGTGGTGGTCGCTTCTCCAGCTAATGTGGTTGCCATGTCGGGTTGCTGCGTGTTGGGCACGTCATTCGCTTTGACCATATTAGCAAGCAAGTTTTTTGCGCCGAGTTTTGCACGCACGTAATCCGGCACAACGGATTCAACGTTGAGCTGAGAGAAAAGATGTACAAGACCCTGCTGTCGCAACCGCATAATCTTTTCATCAGCAGTCTCTTCGGAAGCGTTACGGAAAAACTTGAGCGCACGGTCATCCTCATCGCCTGTATTTGTGTGCAGCCCGTTAAACGCGGTCTTCAAGATGTAGCAATCTATTTGAATCACAAAGTAGTCGCCGACACGCAGCTGTTCGTCCGCGTAAATGCATGTCCCGGAAAACTCAAAAATTCCAGACTCGATAAGAATTGAAAGGTACTTTGCAAAATTCTCAGAGTCGGAGATACGGGCGACGTCAGCCCCGCGGCTATTGACAATGCGCACAATGGAGTCACCATTTACCATGGCAGCCGTTGACTTGCGCAGAGTGTCAAGACTGCGCTTTTTGACGCCGTTGTTGCTGCTGCCGTTGTCACGGACGATCATTAGCTTCTCGTTGTACTGAACAAGTCCCCTGCCAGAGCGTGTTGCAAAAACCTCCGCTTGTAGCGAGCCGAGAAACCGTTTGCTCCAGTTTTTGTATAATCCCAGACCTTCGCAGTGAGCTGGGTCCGCCGGCGCAGGCGTCGATTCCACCAATGGTGCTGGTTCCTGCGATGTCATTTCGTCCGGCTCCACAGACGACGAATAAATGCTAGAGTTATCGAAAAATAAGTTGAGTGCTTCAGAGATGTTGGATTTTGATTTCCTGAGAAGCCGCTGAAACGCGCTGTCACCTAGCTTGCCAACAACAGCCTCGAGACTTGTCCGAAACTCAGTCTCCACAGAGTCACTACTTTCGCTTTTTATCGCAGATTCTATAGGATTGGCGCTATTGTTATTAGATGCAGATGATTTTGATGGCTCCGCTGGATCGGTCTCGAAGAATCGAAGCCGTTTTTTCGGTGGCAAAAAGGGCCCATGAGTGTCATTATCTTCAGATTTCATGCTGATTGTTTATACAAAAAAACTGCAATGCGATAAACTTTCAGTGATACCTATGCAAGGCGGTAGATTTTTTGCCGATAATCGGTTATCTCACAGTGTGTGTAGGAGCGACTGATGATTACAAGATTTGTCTTTTCGTGAAAAAAAATTGTCGTCTCGTTTGTTTGAAAAAAAAAAAAAAAAAAAAAAAAAAAAAAAAAAAAAAAAAAAAAAAAA
>JAKVQX010000614.1:0-13496 GCA_030463015.1 Geotrichum citri-aurantii
TGTTGTTGTTGTTGTTGTTGTTGTTGTTGTTGTTGTTGTTGTTGTTGTTGCTGTTGTTGTTGTTGCTGCTGTTGTTGTTGTTGTTGTTGTTGCTGTTGTTGCTGTTGTTGCTGTTGTTGCTGTTGTTGCTGTTGTTGCTGTTGTTGCTGTTGTTGCTGTTGTTGCTGTTGTTGCTGTTGTAGTGTTGTTTGTTGTTGTTGCTGTTGAAACGGAGCCTGTGGTCGAGAAGAGTTTTGCAGCTCCAGTTGCTCGACATCAATTTCCTCGTTTCGAGGAGAAAGCGCTTCAAAAAGGGCTGACTTTGTGACATCTTGCTGCTCAGGGTCGTTAAAAAACGTGTAGAGTTGTCGGTCAAAATGACAGATTAAAACATGCAGGACGAAGCAAAAGTTGGGTGCAAAATGGGCAGCTGGGTACTTTTCAATAACCTCCTCAATCTTACTAATGATGATGTTTATGGGCTCGAGTGCCGCTGAAGAGACCTTGCAAATTTGACTAAAGCTTGGCGTAGTCAAATAGAGCGTCCGCAACTTTAAGAGAGTCGAAGCGCACACACAGACACGCGTGAAACAAAAAATAGGCAGTACGCTGACACTCTCAACCGACATTGACGCAATCAGTTCAAGACATTTGATCGCGCTAGAGTAGCACCAACCAATTGCCTGTGTCGTGTGAATTGACACGTCCATCTTGCCAATGGCGAGGCTGTACTCGGAAAAAGGAACACGGCCATATTTTTTTGAAAGCGGCGCATACATAGCAGACTCATGGAGGTAGATCTGGACGACATGCAGCGCAGTATCTGAAATAGAAAAATCAAAATCCATTTTACTAGCAACATCATTAAGTTTGTGCTCAAAGTAGCGGATTAAGCATCGCGTTTTAGGGTCGTTAAGATCAGGGGGGTTAATTCCGTCTTCAGACTGTAGCGCATGCGTGATCTCTTCATGAATATGATTAATGCGAGTGATTGACGCCAACTTTCGGTCAGCAACACCGCCTTGTTTCTCAAGGTACGAGCAGCACTCTTCAGTGTACTTTGACCAAACAAGATATATTGGCCGGCGCATTATCATGGACAAATTGATACTAGAAATATACACACACAGCCACAGCCGTCGGCATTCGTAGGTCTGTGGATTAAGAAGCAAAAACGGTCGCATCATGCGATCATAGCGAATACCATTTCCCTGAGGCTCAATACTTACGCCGCCAAGGCCCATTTCAATGGCCATTGACGTGCACAAGTGTGTGATCAGATGTGTCTTTTGATGTTGGTGTGTCTCTGGAGTATTGAACCAGAGGTTAATGAGTAACAGACACTTGAGAAGCTCCAAAGTCTTGTTACCAAGAATCATGGTTTCGTAGATAATGGCATCAAGACACAAATTGTGTAATGTAAGGCTCTCCTCAAGTTGATCTTTACCTTCGATTACAGTTGAGCAGATTGAAAGAATAGTAAGGAAAAGCATTGGAGAGTCTCGGCGTAGTTCATCGACTGTGATATCATTACGTAGCTCTAACAAGTTATGTTTAGTGTTGAAAACGCGTAAATACAGTTCTAGGCGGTCCTTAGCACGCTCGGGAGTTACGATTCCAAGTGAGATAACGTCTGTTTCATAGCTCACGCTTTTTATTCTCACGCGTTTTTGAACGTTGGCAAGACGGGCGGCTGAGTTTGCAGACATGATCTTCCAGAGCTTGCTCATTTTTTCACGCACATTTCCAATGTTTTTGTAGACTAAACCGTTTTGAGGACCTAGAAATTGCTGGGTGTGAGACTTTGGAAGCGATGAAAACAAGGTCGGTGTCGAGAAATCCGGTGCATCTAGCGGGATAGGTGCACGGCTTAGCGCTATTGAAGTATCAGCGAGGCTATTAGAGCCTGTTTGTTTCCGGTTTTGTTCCCTCTGGCGCAGTTCCGCAGACAGAACCTCAAGTTTTTTCTCTAAAATGGCAACGCGACTGAGCCCAACGGAAACAAAAATGAAAAGGAAACGGTGTTAGTTCTTGGAACACAATAAGCATCGGGGTCACAAAAGAAATAAAAGAAAAAAGAAATATAGAATGAACTAAAAGAAAAAAAAATCCAATGGGGTTGCTGTTTTTTTTCAGCTGCTACTTACTTGTCGTTTTTCTTGTTTCGTTTTCTGGGGCCGACGTGGAAAACGCACTCGCGTTTGCCTTTAACACACCGGGCACAAGGCTTGTCGGGGAAGAGAGGGTCAGTCGGAATGCATCTAACCTTAAGTGATCGACAGTGTTCGCAGGCTCTGGCTCGGCGGCTGTCGGCCCTTTTGGCACCAGAACTAGTGCTAGAAGTTAAAGTAGCGTTCGAGGCCGATGGTGTGGAGGCTGAGGTAGAATCAGGTTTGGTAACCCCGGCTCCAAATGTGCCTCCTATGGTGTTTTTGCCCGCAGTGGAGGCGACGGCGGGAATCGGCTGGAGATTGGCGGTAATTTTGGACGGTTTGAAGAGAGAGTTACTATGGGGACCACAGGCTGTAATTGAAGTACAACGAGTGACCTGCAAGTCAGTTGGACAGGTATTTAAAGAATATTTCTGGAGATGGTCGAAGGAAGAACTAGAAATGAAAAAGATAAAAAAGGTAAAAAAAAAAAAAAAAAAAAAAAATTAATTAGTAAAAAAAGTGAAATATGGACTTTTATTTTTATTTTTCTGTCAAGTTTACATGTTTTTTTTTTTGGTTTCGGCATGTTTGACTTTTACTTTTTCTTTTTCGCTTTTTTTTTTTTTGGAGAATTTTTGAAATCCCAAGAATTAGTGTGTAATCACGTGATTTTATCATGTGATGTCGGCAAATGCAAATGCCGTTGCGGGCAAAAATTGTGGCAACCGGCGCCGTGGACATGCTGAGCAGCCAAAACAGGACCGAAATAGTAAAAACGGGACTTGCCCTTAGTTCAATAGAAAAGCATATACTATGTGTGTGTGTGTGGTAGGTTAGAAGCGACTTTATTTGATGTAATTAGATAACATGTGCACTGTAATTCTGCTGATTCAAAATGACGGAGGCGTTTTCATTAGGCAGTCTGTTATAGCATGAAAATAATTACAAGTTTAAATTGTCGTCTTAAAAATTAAACTCATATAGCTTTTCTATGGTAATTTAAAAATTAAGAAGACACCCTGGCTTGCTTGGATGCGTAACTATTTCAGAGTGCTCGTTGTACCTGAACGTGCAGAAAATTGAGAAGGCCGAAATTTCTCCATAAGCCGTAAGGCTTCCTTGTTGAGGAGGTCAGAAAAGCTGGACTTAAGCGAATTAGGAATACACGAAACGCGTTTAATAATGTTGTTTCAGAAACCGTCAGTGCTAGGGCAGTTGAATTATTATTATGGCTGTTTAAGACTTGCACATGCCCCCTGGGTTGGAGCAGATTTCCAACCTGAGGGCAGGTGGTTCTGCTAGGGCGGTAGGTTTCGATGTAAATTGAATTCAATCTTGAATGATTTAACCTCTATGTACCAACGCAAAAGTACGTTTATACTCTATATTTCAAATCTTAAATTTGAGGTGATACACTCCAAAAATGAGCGATAAAGATTAAAAAGTTTCTATGACAGAAGGCAGCTGTTCTTGAATCAAATTTTTCTTTTTTTACAAGTTCAAACAAAAAAGTCGAATCAGACTCACCTTTGCGATCCCCATACTATATAGCATTCTTTCAAGTGCTATCAAAACTGACACCCCATATTCAATTGCTAATTAAAGAATCACGACGCAAGTACGTAACTACTCAAAAACAGTCAATTGTTTTCTTACTGTTAAACTGTTTCTAACAATTCAAACACTTGTAAAGTTTTGTCATTATTATCTTTTCCAATCGACGACGTTCCTCTTATTACAATTGCCATTTGGTAAAGACTAAAGTTTTTTTTTGTTCAAGAGTTTTTTCTTATGTGGCATGTTAGTAGTTCTGTATATTTAATATAGATTATTTTTATTGCAACTTTTTTAAAGTAGGATTTTTAACCTGATTTCACCACTCCTAATTTTTCTCTGTTTTGGTGATTGCTATCACAACGCCATTTATGACGTTTTCATGTACTAGACATTGACGCTGTTTATTAGTAGTAGCTACAATTTGAATATGGCCATTGCAAATACTATTTGCAATTTGTATAATTTTGTCACTTATTTTAACATCATGTAGCGCTATGTACTGTTCTACCAGCAGAGTTCACTACGATGGTTTAGATATAAAGAAACTAATAATATCTTATAGTCTGTGCCAACCTTAGATAGAAAATCAGTTTATTGTCCTTACATCAAAAAAGTTACCCATACAAAAAACATAATAACAAAATATACACAAAGAAGTGTGCCAACCTTAGTAATTGCTTTTAAAATCATTGCTCAAAGATAAAATTCTAAAATATCTTGCCAAGTTGTTAAATAAGTTTTATAGAGCAAATACTGCAATTCAATAGTGTTCAAGTTAAGGCAATCGCAACTTTTTTGCATTTGAAAAGTCATGAGAACCGTGAGCATGTACAGTTGTTTTATCTGATCAGTTGGTTTTGTAATTAAACAGGTTATCTATTAAACTGACTCTGTTGTTGTAAAAGCTAAGAGCTTTAGAAAGGCTGAATTTTTTTTTTCTGACATCCTTCTTTTCACACTCCACCATCGTCAATGCCATGGATGTTCACTTTAAATTTTGATTTCTGATAGAAATTGAATTTTCCAGGGCAGTAATTTTTTTTTTTTTTTGCAATAGCAACCAAAAAGCAAAGAGACTCTTTAACAAGTAAAAGTTCTTGTACCTAGGCGTTGCAGTAGATATCAAATCAAACCTTTTTCCATTTACAGTGTACTTCAATTTTTATAGTAGCAAAAAATTTCAATTTGGATAAGTAGTTTTGTTATCAAAGTTGCTGTTATTGTAGTTATTAAACACCATCATTCGTTAATGCTTATTCGATAGTAATATTATCTTAAAAGCATTACCATGGCGAAATTTATTATATTTATGCCAACAAACTCCCTCATCATTCAAAATTTTTATTAAGACATTAAACTACCTTTAAAAAAAAGGATTTAAATATATATGAACCACCAAAGAATTGATTGATCTCAAGTTTTTCTAAACCTACCTCCAGGACCCTTTAAAGTACTTTTTTTGATTCACAGCCTTGCTACATCACCTATCACCAACAATGGATTTTCCCACTAAAAGCCAGAGGATAATGAATAGCAATAGCCCCGCCAATACAACAGTCAGCTTTTTTGCTGGCTCATCCTTCAACCACTCGCCGGAAGCATCAGAATTGCCACCACCTGTTTTCAAGCACCGTAATATACACCTTAAACAGACACCACCAAATCCCAATATTATCCTTCAGGACAAGAAAATTGGCATTGATAGCAGCCACTACCATGGTGATTTAAATGAAGAAAAAAACCACGATGAAGATACCCACGATCTTATATTTAATCTCACAAGTCTATAATGTACACAGACTATGCTACCCCTATATGATTGTCCCATAATAAAATGTTCGTACAGTTACCCAATCTGTGAACATGAATAATAAAAACGCTTGTAACTTTTCATTCATTAAAACATCTATTTGACCTCGTAAGCACGCTTGATCAGCGAGCCCAGCTGCTCAAAGTGCAGAGTCTCGTTCGCAACGACAGGCTTGGCCTCGTTCTCCTTGTTGGCAGGAATGACAACACTAGCGTCCTCAATAGTCCAGCCAATGGTCTTAGTCACCCACTCCTGGAACTTGTTACCAGACAGATTAACCCACTCTTCAAGCACAGCAGTAGGCACCCGGCGAGCAGAGATCTCGACTGTCTGCGAGATAGATTTGCGCAGCGCCGTCTCGAAATCAGCCACGTCCGCTACCAGATCAGCGTACGAGTCATCGCTCTCAAAAAGCGTCCAGAACTCACCGAATTTAGATGCATCTAGCAGCTTGAACAGGCCGAGCAGCTTGTTGACGTTCTCTGCAAAGCTATCCAGGTACCGGTCAGCCTCCTCTTCGTTCTTAGCGCCCTCCGCCTTCTTATTGCCAGAGGTAGACTTGACAACCTCGCCGACATAGGCCGGTAGCAGGTGCAATGCAAGCATAAAATCTGACGACCAAAATCGGACAAGACCCTTAACAAGAATGTTGATGACGGTCTCCTCATCTCTGGGGATCTCTGTGTTGAATTGATACAGTTTCAGCAGCGCGAGGTTAGCCTCAATGTCGAAGGTTCCCTCCTTGCATTGAGTGGCCACATAATTGTGAAAGAGCTCGAGGTTCTGGACGTTGTAGCGGCCCAGACCCTCAAGAATGGCGTTAATGTTTTCAGGCCGGGTGGCGGGCTTGGACGTAAGTGTGTTTTCCATTGTTCTGGTGCTGTATTTATGTGATCAGTCAGATTTGTTCCTGTAAGCTAAGGGTGGAGGAGGTGAAATAAAAATTTTTCGGTGATGGGAAAAACCAGAGCGTATATCGGGGTCTGACACAAATGCTAGAATGGATCAATCACGTGTTGGGTTAGGTGTTTAATAGCTACAAAAACACACGCATAGTGCATCCTACACTGAGGCTACTCCGCTAGGTTGACCGACTACTGATTTTTTTGGTTGAGCGTTGATTGGTTGGCCGCGTCAAACACAGTGAATTTTTGCTTTTTTTTTTGGCTTTTTTTTTTTCCCTTTTCCTCTTTCTTCCTTTCTATCGATCACCACCCAGATCACCCCTCGATACTTACACACGCACAAACACACACATATACCACCTACAAAATGGCAGGAGGATACACTAGATTTGGACCTTTACCCAAGCCCCACGTCAGCCGGATTCACAACTTCATTGCGAAGGGTCTGGGTGCGACTATGTGGTTCTGGATCTTTTACCGCGTGAGAGAGGTAAGTAGCGTGTTTCTATAGACGTCGAAACACAGGCTAACAAAAATTTTTTACAGGACGGCGGTGTTATGCTTGGTCTGAGACATCCTTGGGATCATGGCAGCGGTCACCACGAGGTCGAGGACACCAAAGAGGGACACTAAACGGAAAACAGCATTTTTACTATTATTATTTTACTATCATTTAATCAAAGATTTCATTATGTTTTGTTATACGAACGGCAGGACATGTTTGGCACAAAATTCTAGTGTCATTAGGGAATGCTTACTTTTTGGCAGCCGGCTGCGATTGTGTGCTAAGCTCGGCTTCTTCTTCAACTATTTCTTCGATTTCCTCAGTATATTGCTGAGCTAGAGATTTGGTCTGCTCTAAGTAAGCTTCAAGCTCCAACAACTCCTCAGAGCTCATGATGCCTTCCATTTTTGCATCGATAGCATCGAGCATATTCTCTAGTTTCTGGGAAAAAAAAAAAAAAAAAAAAAAAAAGTTAGACGATATGCTGTAGTTCGAAACGTTGCTAAGTTTACTTACGGTCGCTGTGGCCTCAGCCTCAGTAAGCTGCTTGTAGGTCTCTGCAATATCTGCAGAAGAGGTGCTTGTTGGGCTTTCTTGAGTCATTGGAACAGGAGTAATAGTAAAAAGGTTGGTGTATTATTGTTGATGCGTAGGGCGCGCGGTGGAGAAAGAACTGACTGGTAGCTCTGGAGGTTTTAACTTTTTTTTCTTTTTTGGATTTCTGATTTTGATTTTTTGTTTTCGATTTTTATCTGATAAAAGCTGGATTATGCGCTAGCCTAAAACAGCAATTTTTAGAATTGATAAATTTTTGTTCCAAATGTGCTGTATCTGACTAAGCAATTTTTTTCAATTTTCAAACGACGTGTCCCGCAGCTCCCCCTTTCAAAAACTCCGCCGTTGCCAATCGCATTCACCTCCACCCTCCATCATTATTCTCCTATCAGCCATTCAAGATGAAGCTACAATTCAATCGTATGGTGGCTACTGCCGCTGCTTTTAGTATGGCCCCTGCTCTGGTTCAGGCGCGCTCTGCACATGGCTCAGATAAGACTCTTGTTATTTTTGACGAGGGCACGCACCAGGATCTATACAGCACCTTCTTTTCTGACCTTAAAGAGCGCGGACACGAGCTGGAGTTTGTCAATGTTAAGAATACCGATGATTTTGATCTTACAGTAGACGGTGAGAACGAATACGACAACTTACTGGTGCTGCCGACCAAGGTCAAGTCGCTCGGCCCCAATCTCAAGGCTGATGCCTTGTTCGAGTTTTTCAACAAGGGTGGTAACATCCTAGCGATCACCAATGCGGCGTCGTCGCCTGAGTCCTTGCGCGAGTTCCTCAATGAGCTGGAGATTGCGGTTGCGCCGAGAGGTTACAAGGCAATTGACCATTTCAATTACGACGCTGCTGATGAGATCAAGCATGATGTGATCCGGGTCTCAGAGCGCGCCGACAGCAGTATCATTGGTGCCGGTGAGTTTCTCTACCGTGGTTCTGCTGCTTATCTTGGTAACAGCAACCCCCATGTCGTACCTATTGCTAGAGGTTCTAAAACAAGCTATGCGTATGACGCCGCTGATGATGGACTCACTCTACAAACGCCTTGGGCTGCTGGTACGCAATTGTATTATTTGGCTGGCTTCCAGGGCAACAACAACGCCCGTGTTGCATGGGCCGGCTCTAGCGATCTTTTCTCCGACGAGTTTTTTGGCCTCAACACTGAGAACAGAAAGGCTGCGGCTGAGCTGTCCAAGTGGGCGTTCCATGAGAAGGGCGTTCTAAAGCTTGAGTACAGCAAACACGAGGCTGTTAACGAGACCGCAGAATGGTCGACTACGAGTGGCCATGCATTGTACCACGTTAAGGAAATTGTTAAGTACACTGCAGCTCTTTCGCAGTGGGACGGCGAGCGCTGGGCGCCTTATGTTGCGGACGACATTCAGCTTGAATTTGTGATGCTTGACCCCTACCACCGGCTCACTTTTGGCGCACCTATTACGCAGACTGCAACCGCTGCTGTGTACGAAATTGAGTTCAAGGTGCCTGACCAGCACGGTATTTTCACGTTTAAGCTGGACTACGAACGTCCTGGCCTCACTTTCGTGCGCGACCACAAGACTGTGACTATCCGACACACCGCTAACGATGAGTGGCCACGTAGTTGGGAGATCACGAACTCGTGGATCTACATGAGCAGCTTTTTGGCTGTGGTTGGCGCTTGGGTTTTGTTCATTGTATTCTACTTGTTTGTTGGCAAGGGCGGCGAGACCTCCACCTCCAAGACCAAGAAGAACAACTAATGCGCGCCCATGTGTTATAGTACATTTAGCAATAAAAACAACAACAACAAAAAGAAGGGTTTAATTTTGATTGATTCAAGATTAGATCATTAAGGTAAATGTGTAGATGAGATTTGCCGAAGAAGGAAACGATATATCTAATAGAAGAGTTTATCATTGTTTTGTTTTTTTTTTTGTTTTTTTTGTGTTTCTTATTTACTTCCATGCCGTTACTGGTTAGACTGAACAATCTGAACGTTGTATTGCTTTTGCCACTTGCGCAGTTCAGTCTCGGTCTTCTTCATGTCGGCGCGTAGCGTGTCAATGACCTGGGTCAGGCCCTGAGAGTTAGTCTGCAGCGCAGGCAGTACTTCTTTAACAGTTTTCTCAACAAGCACACCGCCAATCATGCGAAAGCACTTGCGGTCGGCTGGCGTTTCTTTCAGTGTATCCACGACAAGTCTAGATAACAAAAAAAAAAAGGGGGGTGAGATCGGTTAGTCAAATCGTAAGTAGAGATTTAGTAAAGAAAACAAGACCCCATATACATGAAAAGGTTTTGTAAGAGGTATGAAGGTAGGCTTACTTGTGTTCTTCAAGCTCAGACTCCAGCTCCGAGATCTTAGTCGACAGCTGAGTCAGTGTCGATTTAAAAGTATTGTACTGTTGCTGGAGCTCTGTGGTGAAGAATTGATCCGTGTTAGATAGCAGATCCGCCAAAAAAAAAAAAAAAAAAAAGAAAAAAAAGCAGTAATTTTTCAAAAAATTTAAAAATATTTGAAGTTTAAATGAATAAAAAGAATGAAAATTTCGCAGTAAAAGTAAAATATTAAAATTGAAAATCACAATTACTTACCAGCATTGGGGGGACGTGCGGGCGCGGCAGCGGCGGTCGTAGACATGGCGGCGGATGGGTGGTGATCTGGGACGGCAACGTAAAGAGCTGAGTGTCTGGTGGCTCGGACGGAGGTTTCTATTTCTCTTCTCAAAGACTGTGTTTTTTTTTGGGTTTTTTTTTTGGGAGAGAGAAAAAATAAATTGAAAAATGGCACTTAAAATTGTTAGAAGACATTCTCAGCTCACAATGCAGATCTAATCCTATTGCTTTCTTTAACTGATTTCAATACTAAGAACATCATCATCACTGTCGCCATACACGCCGCCAAAAAAAAATTTGTTAGCTCTGCATTACTCTACAGGTTCAGTTTAACAAATCTATATGTACATAAATAGATAAGAATACCTATGAGAGCAAGCAGCAAGTACCAGCAGATCCGTAAGGAAGCGCCGCGCAACGCGCCGGGACGTGCCGCAGCGCAGTCCTCACGCGTAGTTCGTCACTTTGCAGGCAAGCGCGGTGCAGCAGCAGTCTCAGATAGCGACGAAGAATCTGATTACAAAGAAGAAGAAGAAGAAGAAGAAGAAGAAGAAGAAGAAGAAAACATTGATGAAAACGAGGATCGTCAGGAAAAGATACATCAAAACGACGCGCCGATAGACGTTGGCAAGCATGCGGGAGACTTCAACATTCAAGAAGCAGACCAAGAAGAAGAAGAAGAAGAACCAGAAGAAGCCATGAAACCAAAGATGATGATCAAGCCTATTACAGCTAAGATTGTGGATAGACCAGTGGAGCCGCCAGTGGTGAAAGCGAAGCTCGCAGGAGCATTGCAGAAGCCGGCACCAAAGCCATCAATAAAGGCAGCCCCGCCGCCAGAATCATCTTCAGAAGAAGAAGAGTCTTCTGATGAAGAGGAATCATCGTCCGAGAGCGACGCGCCGGTGCTGGTAAAGCCCACATTTATTTCCAAGGCTAAGCGGGGCCAGGCTGCCGCTAACAAACCTGCTGCTACCGCCAACACCAAGCCCGACGCTGCTGCTGCCGCCGCCGCAAAGCGCAAAGAAGAGACTCTGGCGCTGGCCGAGCACTCGCTGCAGCATCAAGTCGAGCTGGAGGCGCTGCTACAGCAGACAAGCGCGCTGGACACAGAGCTAGCCCAGGTCGACGACACAGACGATACAGACGCGGCAGCGGAGCGTGCGGCGTGGAGACTGCGTGAGCTGGCGCGGCTGCAGCGAGACCGCGAGGCACTGATCGAACGCGAGCGCGCGCGCGAGGAACTCGAAGCGCTACGCGAAAACACCACCGAGCAACAGCGTGAGGCCGACGCACTACAACTCGCGCGCCGCCAGAAAGAAGAAAAAGAAGAAAACAACAACAACCAGAAATCCGCTGCCGACGGCCAGGGCAACTACATGCAGCGCTACTACCATAAGGGCGCGTTTTTCCAGGAGGACGAGTTTATCAAGAACCGGGATTTTAGTGGTGCTGTGGAGGATGACTACCAGGACAAGCGCGCGCTGCCGAAAGCGCTGCAGGCACGGACTAGCGGCGAGGTGGGGCTGCGCGGGCGGAGTAAGTATCGGTCGCTGGCGGAGGAGGACACGAGCCGCGGTGCGCTGTGGGACGTTGCAGCCGGCGGCCGGCGGCCCCGCGAAAGGGATGGGGACGGGTATCGGCAGTACAAGGAAGATGCCGAACTGCGGGACCCTGATGGTGAGGAGGCCTATCGGAGACGACGCGAAAAGTAGTAGTTACAACAGACCGGATTCAGGTACAGGTTTCATTTTTTTTTTGGTCTCGGATGCCTTGAGTATATTTTACGACTTGCCATTTATTCTTTTTAATTTATTTTCACTCTTTTGCAACGACTCCAAAAAAATTGTTTACACATGTATTTAGTTAATTTTTGGAGAGTATGGCCCTTAATGGCAGCTATTATGAGAAGCTACTAGTCATCTAATTAATACCATACTATAAATATTATGATTAGAATTTTGTTTTTAAGGGGCGGATCTTGTAGTCCTCTTTAATGCAAACTTCACGCTTCAGTAGTTATTCTTTTAGAGAGTCTAGGTTGTTGTTGTTGTTGTTGTTGTTGTTTTTTTTCATTTGTGAAATGGAGATTTATGTGTAAGTGGAGCCAGTAATTCTTACTACACACTTGTAAATTTTCTTGTGTTTAAGTTTTTTTCGGTTTTTTATGACGAAACTCGCACTTAAAGGTTCAGCTCCTAGTCTTGTCGGTGATTTTAAAAAATTTACTTACTGATTGCTTTAAACCCACAAAAATGAAATGAAAAATTAAGATGAAAAAAAAAAAATTTGCAAAAATTCAAAAGCAGTGATATTAACAATATTCATCATTAAAACAAACAAAAAACAAAAGCCTGTAATTCTAGAAACAGTGCCAAACAAAAAAAAAAAAAAAAAAGTCATGAACTTATGTGGGTGAAATACTGACGATAGGCGCGCGTTTACTTATTAAATTGGGTGAAGAAACTTGCTCACGAGATCATTCATAGTATTCCCACTTTGAAAAAAAAAAAAAAAAAAACGTAGTCGACATGTGACTTAAGTCGAAAAGCGGTGGTTTCATTTTTTTTTTTTTTTTTCCAAAAGTAAACTCTAAAATTTTCAAATTTGTAGAGACTTTCCACAAGCTTCTCTTTTTAGCATTCAAAAATAAAAAAAAATTAACAAAAAAATTTTACTTTGAACTGAAACTTTTGGCTGGGAAAGAGATATCCGAACTTTTTTAAAAAAAATTTGGAAACTTTTAGACTCAAGAATAGAATGTTTTTTTTTGGACGTTTGTGATGATTTTGTTTTTGCTTACTGTTTGCGGTGGAATGATAGGATGGAACAAAAATTCAAAAAAAAAAAAAAACTTAAAAAAAATTCACCGGAAACGGGGGTCTAGGCGATCGTCCGTTGACCCATTTGGTTACAAGAAGTCAGTGTGATCTGAGCTGGTGAAAAAAAAAAAAAATTTAAAGCAAAGTAAATTTTGTTAGTTTGATTGATTTGTACTGATGTTTGTATTGAATAGTATTTTATTTTTTATTAGAAAATGAAAGAATTTCTGTTGGAAAAAAGCGCTTTTTTTTTTGGCTGGTGTTGTCGTTGTTGCTTTGGTGGATTAAGTTTTGGTTGATTTATTACCTATTTTTTTTTTTTGATTAAAGACTATGATGGTTTAAACTTATCCTTCTCTGGGCTGGGGGGAAATAAGAAGGAAAGAAAAGAAAAAAAATTACACATGTGTGTACACAAGAGTGTATACTATTGAATTACAATTTAAAAATCATCACTAATTGTGTCCTTTATCCCAAAGAGCAATGTACTTTTGTTAAGCAAAGTATATAATTTTAGCAGTAATAGTCAAGTCTTGTCATTGTTTTCTTTACGGCTTCTTTTTTTTTTTTTTTTTTTTTTTTTAAATCTGCCAAAGTGGGATC
>JAKVQX010000615.1:0-13494 GCA_030463015.1 Geotrichum citri-aurantii
TGTTTTTTTTGTTTTTTTTGTTTTTTTTGTTTTTTTTGTTTTTTTTGTTTTTTTTGTTTTTTTTGTTTTTTTTGTTTTTTTTGTTTTTTTTGTTTGATTTTTTGCTTGCCGTTTTAACTGACTAAAACCTTATCCTGAAGCCACTCAGGTCCTTTTTTTGTTTATTTTTTTTCCTTTTTTTTTTCTTCTTTTTTCTCCTTTTCCTGAGTTTTTTCTCCTTAAATTTTTTTTTACTTTATTTTTTGTCTTTTCTAACTGCAACCACCACCCGTTTTTATTTTGCAGTATCATCGCTAGAACCATGAGTAAAGCAGACGAAATAAGAGTAGTTATTTTAGGAGATGGTGGTAAGTATCAATTGTTGCGTGCCTTGTTAAGTTTCCTTTTCAATTGTGTGCCCTTTTTGTCTCTAACTAGCATCTTTTACTAGGCGCCGGTAAATCCTGTATCACCATGCGACTCATTAGGAGCAAATGGGTCGACGAGTATGACCCAACCATCGAGGACTCGTACTCCACCAACCGTGTAGTAGACGGAAAGAACTATCGACTTGATATCATTGACACAGCGGGCCAGGAAGAGTACCGTGACATGTTGGGATCACTTTTCTCCAGCGACAACACAATCGATGGTTACCTGCTAGTTTACGACATCACGTCACGAACATCCCTAGAAAATTTAGAGTATTTTGATGAACTCATCGAGAAGAACATTGATCTGCGGCCCGACAACGCCATCAAACCTGTCAAGATTGTTGCCGGCAACAAGTGCGACCTGTCGGAGAACCGCGTGATCGCCAGCACCGAAGGTCTCAATTGGGCCAAGGCACACGGCTGTGGCTTCATGGAGACAAGTGCCAAAGTCATGGTCAACATTGAAGAAACTTTTGAAATTTTGATTAGACAAGTCGTCAACCAACGACGCGCACAACTTGAGGGTAAAAGCGTAAAAACAAACGTCACCGCGACCTCGCTGCCAAACAACACCGCAACTATCAGCAACGCCGATACCAGCTTGCGGAACCAGCAGCTTGAGAAGTCTAGTGACGACGCCCCGAAGAAGCGCAGCGGCTGCTGTGTCATTTGCTAGGTACCCTTTTGTTTAGTTGTTGGTTGGTTTTTTTTTTTTCTTTCTTTTTTTTTGCCTCACTTCCTTCTATCGTCATTTGTTTGTAATATTCTTGTGCTTTTTTTCTTTTTGTTTGTTTTCTTATTATTACTATTTCTTTTTACCCATGTGTTCTCGTAGTCCAAACGGCCTTTTTATTAATACTTTAAATTTTATTTTTTTGGTTGGTTGGTTGGTTGTTGTTGTTTCTGTGCCTTTAAGTCTTCAACTTTTTTTAACTTTTTTTTTTTCATTTTTTTCACTCTTTTTTCTCTCTTTCGTTTTGTGTCTTCTGACTCTCCCTACCTCCTTGAATCTCAGATCTTTAATCCCATCTGCTGCAACCATTCCACCCCCTGAATCGATAAATCATAACTAAATTTTATTTAAAAAAAACCGTTATAATGCAGTCTTTCAATCGTCACGCTGCCGCTGTATCTCGCCGCATGCTGTCCACGCGGGCGGGCCCGCTGCGGGCTCCCCTTACCCCCGGTGTCGTGCAATCGTGGGCCACCGAAGTCGCAGCACGCCCTGCCGATCAGCTCGCCGCTACTGTGTTGCAAAACCACGGCCCACATACGTCTCTAATCAAGCGTGAGCCACTCATCAAGTCATCAGTCAACCTGTTCAATCATATGGTCTCACCCCAGGGTGCGCCAGTTATGAATCAAAAGCAGAGCGGTCGCTGCTGGCTCTTCGCCGCCACCAACGTCCTTCGCGTCGACATAATGCGCCGTCTCAACCTCAAAGAACTCAAGCTTTCGCCGGGCTACCTGTTTTTTTACGATAAGCTTGAGAAGGCACACTTCTTTTTAGACCAGGTGCGCCAGACTCGCGGCGAGTCCGTTGAGTCCCGGGTGGTGCAGCACCTGCTCACAGACCCCGTGTGCGACGGTGGCCAGTACGACATGTTTGCCAATATCATTCAAAAGTACGGACTCGTGCCTGAACACGTCTTTCCGGATACCTTCAACACGCTGGCCAGCAACCACCTCAACGAGATGGTTACGACGTCGCTACGTCAGTATGCGCAGGAGATTCGTGAGTTCAAGGGCAGCGACACCGAGCTAGACACTCTCATCAGCGAGCGGACCAAGGAAATTCACCGCTTACTGGTGCTTTTCCTTGGTGCGCCGCCGGCGCCCACCGAACCAATCACCTGGGAGTACGTCGACAAGGACGATAAATACCATTCGCTCGAAACGACGCCGCTCGGTTTCTACAAGGACGTGGCCCAGTACGACACGGCCGAGGCTGTCTCATTGCTCAACGACCCGCGCAACAAGTTTGATACCGTTGTCGAAGTCGACCGCCTCGGCAACGTTGCTGGCCAACCCTACGTGCGCTATCTTAACGTTGACGTGGACACGCTTTCAAAGCAGGCCGTTGCGGCCATCACTGCGAACAAGCCCGTCTTTTTCGGCACGCATACGCCGCTCTACCACGACCGCAAGTCCGGCGTCATTGACACAAAGCTGTGGGCACATGATGCGATTGGATTCAATCCGACTCAGAACAAGGCCGACCGCCTGCGCTACCACGAGTCACTCATGACGCACGCCATGACGCTCACCGGCGTCCACGTCGATCCCAAGTCCGGCGAGCCCGTCCGCTGGAAGGTCGAGAACTCCTGGGGTAAGGAGAAGGTCGGCCAGGAGGGCTATTTCATCATGACGCACGACTACTTCAAGGAGTACGTGTACCAGATTGTCGTGGATAGGAGCGCTCTCCCGGAAATTCTTCGCGCGAAGTGGGATGCCAGAGGCGATTCTGCAGCTGAGAAGGTGGTGCTCCCGCCCTGGGACCCCTGTGGATCGCTTGCCAAGTAAGTGCCCGACAGAGATGTGGATAGCCAGAGCTTCTTTTTTATTTTTGGTGTGTGTGTCAACAACACTAAAAACGACAACACTTGCTGGCCTGTTGCGTTACAAAAATACGGTTTGATCTAGAGCTAGACATATTACGAGCCAATTTTGTAAAAAAACAATTTGTAAATAGACAATCAACTAAATGAATCCAAAAAAATAACTCTCACTTCTATCAGTCAAAAAAAAAAGTAAATGATATTAACAAATAAATAATATAAAAAGGGCTGTGTTTTAAACAGCATAAGTGAGTTAAAGTGCAGTGGAGTTTGGATACTAAAAAAAAGATTAAAAATTGAGCCGAGTCTGATTCTTGTCAATGCCATTTTTCTTCTTTTTGATGGTAGGTTTCTTTTTATTATTTTTCACAATCCGGCCCGGCGCCGGAATACCGCTTCTGTGAGCTGTGGGTGTGTTGCTGTGGCTGGACGCGTATCCAGTCGAGGCCGCCAGCCGCTGAGCAAAGTGGAAGTCCACATGCTCGCCGCGTTTGGTTTCGTCCATCTTGGCATGGCACTGCGGGCAAGTGTAGAGCTGTGTTACAAACAAATCACTTTCTTCTTCTTCTTCGCTTTTTTCTTCGGCATCTTCTTCGTCGTTGCTGTTGCCGTCCGCATTGGCTGGAATTGATGGTATGGAGGTAGTAGCAGTAATGCTGCCGCTATTGATGTTGTCTTGGTTCACTTTACCGTTGTTGGCGTCTATTGCAAGAGAATCCATTATACTGGGGCTGCTCTTGTGTTCAATATGACTACTCTCGCTGTTGTTGTTGCCGTTAAAACTATTATAATTTTGGTTATTACTATCATCACTATTCATCGTAGTGTTAGCGGTAGTGGTGGTATCACTTTTGACAGGAGAACTCCAAATAGCGGCTGCGTCAAGCTTCCTTTTAGGCGCGGGCTTAAAAAAACTCGTCAGGGATCGGTTCTTTGTGAGCAGCGCCGAGCTGTCCACAAAGTTCGACACGCCGAGGGCCAGCAGCGAACACGGATACGCCTTCCCGGTGCCCGGGCGCTCGCTTTCAAACATGGCGAGCAGGCCGCACCCCAGCTCGTAGAGGGTGTCGCCCAGCCGCGCCGGTGACACCTGGCCGGGAAACGACGCCTGTTTGTTCTGGCTTCCAGCAGGTCCGACCCCCGCGCCGGCGAGCTTGTGCGTGACTGTGATGGTCTTGGGATACAGCGTGATGTGCGTAGAGGACTCGCTGAGCTCGAGCACGCGCGCCGCAAGCTCGGCCGCAAACACGCGCAGCCACGCGCGGGCGTCGGCCGGGGTGGGCACTGGCGCTTCCGTAAAGTTCTTGGTCGCCATCATGCTCTTGGTCAACGAGTCGCTGTTGCCCACGGGCGCAGCATCGTTACCCTCAATTATAGCAAGCACCCGCTTAGCAAGCGTGGGGTCGTCGAGGCGTTTCAGCAGTGCGACCTTGCCCATGCTGTCGATCTGCTCTTGGAGATACCGGATCGAGCCCTTATTCGGCAAGTCCAGCTTCTGCATGACCGCGCTGCCAAGCTTGCCCCCGAGCCCGCTGACGTGCCTGAGCTCGAACCCGGCCATGAACTGCGGTACGGCCGTGCGCCGGATGATGACCTGCTTGGCAGGCTTGTGGCGTGAGCTTCCTAGCTTGGCTAGAACGCGGTTTCGAGCAATGCCGGCGGAACTTGTGTACTGTAGCGAGGAAAGAACGTGCTGCCGGATTTTTTTAATGTACATCGACCCGAGTAGCAGGCACACATCGTCCCAGTCCTGGATCTCTAGCGCGGGGTTCTGCTCTAGAATGGTCTCGCGCGGCAGGTCAGTCAGTCGTGGCGGCACCGTCCCAGAAGTAGTCTCGGTGTCTATATTGGTTGGTGCAGGACTTTGCTGTTCCTCAGTAGGATCACTAGTATTTGGTGTTGTCGCATCATCTACCTTTGGCTTGTTCATAAAGTCATATAGATCAGTGCCAACTTCAGCGCCGATCTGCCGGCTTTCGTTTTTGTCAGAGTAGCACCCATAAATGCAGCCCATCCACTCAACGCCCTTTTCCCAAAGCTGCGCCAGCGTCGGAGGCTCCGGCAGCTGAGCGCCTGGTTTTAACTTGTCCTCTCGCAGCTCCGGGAACAGCTCAAGAAGCTGCTTGTGCACGATTTCGCCCAGGTCCAGGTACGTTTCATCAATGCTCCCCTTCTCGACCACGCGGCAGTGCTCCTTAAAAACGGCAAAGATCTTGCGCGACTCGCGGCGGTACGGGTCGAGCGAGACCTTATGCGTGGCCTTGCGCGGGTTGTCGTGGTAAGCCCAGGCCGTGTCGCCCTTGAGAAAGGTTGCGACGTGAGCAAATATAATGTCGGGGCACTTGATGCGCGCAGCCATGGCGAGCTCGTGGCGCGAAACGCCTTGATGGCGCGCTGCGTAGCTGACGGCGATGAGCCCATTCCACTGGCGACACACGACGGGATCGCTCTTTTTGAGGCCGAGACGCACTTGTTCGCACTGCGCGTAGAACGCGTCAAGATCGACGTGCGCGATCACCGCGAGCGGAGACAAATGCGACTGGGTCTTATCTTTGAGTGTCGCGAGATGTGTCTGCGTGAATTCGGAAGGCATCGTGGTTGAAGAATGATAGCGAGGGAGGGGAAATGAAGAAAAGACAAAATCTTGTTCAGTGGAACGTAGTCAGCAGAAAAATCTCGCGTTAGACTCGTTGAGAAACGTGAGATCTGAACAGTAATTAGACACAAAAACGCGTAAATTCCATTTCGGAAAAACTATTCCAATCATCAAACCTCAAGTAAATTCAATTTTAATTTATTTTATTGAGGAAAGTAAAAATAAAAAAAAATTTAGAGAAAGTAGCAAAAATATATTAATTATTATAAACAAAATTATTGAAAAACTGTAAATGACTGTTAGCAAGACAGTTTCAAAGATTGAAAAGATCAGGGCTTTTGAAAACAAAAACTGTTTAGGGACTTGAATCAGACATCCAAGGAAGGATATTGGCGGTCACTGGTATGCAAGAAGGGTTCATGCGCACACTACCGAGGAAACTGCGAATGTTTATACAAGTTTTCATCATAAAGTCCACAAAACAGCAATGCTAATAACATGAAAAAAAACATACCATTTTGTGCAGTGCTACTTAGTTGTATTTTTTGGTTACAAAGTCTAATAGTTTGATCAACAAACCTAAAGTCATGTTAGCGAGCGGTCAAATGAATGTCAAACTCAGAGCGTACACCACAGAACAGAGTTGTGTTTTTTTGTTTCTCAGGTCAGGCAAAAAAATACTGGCAAGTAAGTCCTTTGGGCGGGAACAGAGCAACAAGACGTGACTCTCGCAGCTTAAACCTGTTCCCAGGACACACACCTTATCGTCATAGTCGATAGGACAACAAGAAGGAAAATTCATATCATCATATGAGAAACAAAATGCACAACCTATTATCTGCTTTTTTCCGGTGATGCGTTTCCAAGAAAAATAGTTGTAGTTATCAAAACGTACCATTAGAAAAGCCTACGAAAATCTAGGCTGCAGTCATTGCGACTGATGTTTAGAAAGGAAGGAAAGATTTTCATTTTGGGAGGAATCAACAGGTTTTTATATCTGGCAGATTTGCGGTCGTCAACCATAAAACTTTTTGTTCAAGCCCTAATGAGTTCACAAGCAAAGCCCTAAAAAACCGAACCCTAAAACTCTTCTAGAAAAAAAAAATTTTGAATTAACAGTGGGCGCGTTTAAATGTCGTGTCTGATAAAAGGTGACTGTACGCTGTGGTGGATTTTACAACTCAGACAGAGAAATGTATTTTCTGCATTTTGAAGACGCAAAAAAAAAGGGCGAGTCTTGTTGAAAAATGCAGTTATGTTGTGTCTACAAAATACTGTTAAGAGGGTGTTTGCAAATGAAATTGACCACAAAAATCATCAACCACTCATCAACAAGCCAAAAGTTAATAACCTCAGCAAACACATTTCTCAATTAAGATGGCTAGAATGTAGAAACAAAAATTAAGTTTTTATTAACAATATCTGCTTTCGAGAAGGTCTTTTATAACTTATAAGGCTTTGATTGCATTTAGTGTGGACCTTGAGAACAAACTTTATCAAATTTCTAAAAAATCAGGTGTATTAGTTGTTGGTGTTACTTTTGCTGATGTACAATTCATTTTAAATTCAGGATTTACAAGCCCTTCTAAGCTTTTAAATATCTTTCTATGGTCAAAAAAAAAAAAAAAAAAAAAAAAAGACTTGAAAAATAAAAATTGTAAAAATTTATGTTGCTTTATTATGTGCTTGGTGTCTACCCTACAGCTCTCTTGTGCCGAGAGGTTGTTGTTGTTGTTGCTCTTTTGTTAAATGAATCGTCATTTTAAAAAAAAAAAAAAAAAAACTTCAGGCTCGTTTCCAAGTGTTGTTTAGACCACTTCTTCAACTTTTTAACAATCATGGAATCAAAAAATTTAACAATTCACCAACTTTTTTTGTGGGTATTTTTGAAAACATTGTATTAACAAAGTGGGAGTTGTCAGGGCTTTTTGACTTTCTAACCGGATTGACTTATGAGTTTCAAAGTCCTTTTTATTGGGAAAAAAACATGCACAAAACACATGTCGAGATCAGTAACAACAATAATGTAACATGCGACCACTATTTAAAGTGTATAATTAACAACTAAACACTCTTAATTCATTACTTTTAAAAACTGACTAATCAAGTCTTGAGGGTAAGGGTATGAAAATTTGCCAAAAAAAAACTTTTTATTTTCTCTGCTATTGCAATCAACGGCACAATTTTTCTCGTTTACTCTTCAATTGTCTGTCTTTCACCAACACCTAAACAAATCACCCAAAATGTCTGTTTTACCTGCCCTCCCCGCCGGCTGGAAGGCCGCTGAGAACTTTTCTGCGGTCTCTGCCTTCACTTCTCCCGTCAAGCGTCAAATTGAGCCCGTTGGCCCTGGTTTCCTGGCCCACGCCAGAAGAACTCTTCGTGGCCGCACCTGGTCTGAAGATGAGAAGATTCAGGCTGAACAAAATGTTAAGAAGGTCGAGGAGGTCAACGGAGCTGATGTCCTTGAAGAAGAGCCCGAGGACCCTGCTCTTTTCAAGCTTGATCCTAAGAAGTGGAAGGAGCAGGACCACTACGAGGTTCTTGGTATTACCAAGCTCCGTTACAAGGCCACTGAGGAGCAGATCAGAATTGCCCACAGACGCAAGGTCCTTAAGCACCACCCTGATAAGAAGGCTGCCCAGGGTGCTCTTAATGAGGATGGTTTCTTCAAGTGCATCCAGAAGGCCTTTGAGCTTCTCCTTGACCCTGTCAGAAGACGCCAGTTCGACTCCGTCGACGAGGCCGCCAATGTTCCTCCTCCCTCCAAGAAGTCCAAGGGTGACTTTATCGAGCTCTGGAAGCCCTTCTTTGACGCTGAGGCCCGTTTCTCTATCAAGCAGCCCGTCCCCTCTTTGGGAACCATGGAGTCTACCAAGCCTGAGGTTGACGCCTTTTACTCTTTCTGGTACAACTTTGACTCCTGGAGATCTTTTGAGTACCTCGATGAGGACGTTCCTGATGACACCAGTAACCGTGACAACAAGCGTTACATTGAG
Source organism: Geotrichum citri-aurantii (assembly GCA_030463015.1). NCBI lineage: Eukaryota > Fungi > Ascomycota > Dipodascomycetes > Dipodascales > Dipodascaceae > Geotrichum > Geotrichum citri-aurantii. The sequence continues at coordinate 8,567 of JAKVQX010000615.1, forward strand.
AAGAAGAACAAGACCGCTCGTCAGAAGCACAAGTCTGATGACATTGCCCGTCTTCGCCGTCTTGTCGATGAGGCTTTGAACACTGACCCCCGTATTAAACTTTTCAAGGATGCTGAGAAGAAGGCCAAGGAGCAGCGCAAGTGGGAGCGTGAGGCCGGTGCTCGTGCCGCCGCTGAGGCCGAAAAGAAGGCCAAGGAGGAAGCTGAGAAGGCTGCTGCTGAGGCTGAGAAGGCCGCCAAGGAGGCCCGTGAGGCTGGCAAAAAGTCCAAGGAGGCTGCGAAGAGCGCTAAGAAGAAGAACAAGCGTACTCTCCGTAACAGCGCCAAAGACGTCAACTACTTTGCTGGTTCCGACGCTGCTTCTGCTGCCCAGATTGACAACGTTCTGTCCGACGTCGACACTCTCATTGAGAAGTTCGACGATGTTCAGCTGCAAGACGTTGCCACTAAGATTGCCGGTGTTACTGATGCTGCTGCTGTCAAGGCTTCTTTTGAGGAGGCCGCCGCTTCGCTTGTCTCTGGTGGCAAGCTTGCTGCTGGCTCCCTCAAGTTTTTCTCTGCCTAATTCTGTAGAAATATGTAGATTTACTAGCAAAATATACTACTGTTGCTTTGAAAAAAAATTTCCCTTTAAATTTTTCCTTCTAGACTATGATCTTGTAGCTTTATAAATAAAGTGCCATGTCAATTGTGCTACTTGCTCGTTGGTGCCGTCGTGCCCGCCTTGATAGTTCCGTAAGAGAATTTCGTTTGCATTTCAAATTTGTTTTGTTGACGCTGCTGACTATTCCCACTTTCTTTCTCCTCCCTCCTCCTTCCACCCACCACCAGTTTCCGCAATCACCGCTTAGCGCCATGCCGCCCAGCAGCCAATCCCCCTTTGATGACTCCAATAAGATAGAAAATATCAACCGGACGACATCTTTCAAGCGCAGGCCTTCTCTGAAAGACGAAACTAAAAATAAATATCTCGCAAACCCTGCCGCCGCTATGCCCGCACCTGCCAGTGCTGTCGCACCCACCCAAATGCCCGGCAATAACCAGGATCTTGCCATTGCGCCGGTACGCTCCTCGTCGCACCGCCGCAGTCACTCGTCATATCAACGCTCAACACATTCCCGTGGCCCGTCTTACTCGTCTATTGCTAACCAATCACAGGAGAAACATTCACAGCATTATCATCAGCAAGAACAACAACAACAGCAACAACAACAACAGCTACAGCAACAACAACAACAGCTACAGCAACAACAGCAACAACAACACCAACAAGCCCCACCACCAACTTCAGCCCAGCCTGTCTCAACACAACAGCCCAAACCCAATTATGTTAAGCGCCGCTCTATCGGCGATTGGGACTTACTTAAGGTTGTTGGTGCCGGCAGCATGGGCCAAGTCAAGCTTGCGCACAATCGAGTGACGGACGCCTACTGCGCCGTCAAGATTGTACCGCGTGCCAGCGTTGAGCATCATCGCAAGAATTCCAATGCCAACAGCAATACAGCCGACCAAGCCGCGAAAAAGGAGTCGGACGAATCCAAGGACATCCGCACGGTACGCGAGGGCGCCATTTCCAAGCTGCTACACCACAAGTACATCTGCCAGCTGTACGAGATGCATACAATGACCAGTCATTATTACATGTTTTTTGAGTACGTCTCAGGTGGCCAGATGCTCGACTACATTATTGCTCACGGATCACTCAAAGAAAAACAAGCCCGCAAATTTTGTCGGATGATCGCGTCCGCGCTCGATTACTGTCATAGCAACTCTATCGTTCACAGAGGTAAGTTCGCGCATTCTTGCTAAAATTTGGTGTTTCGTATTTCTAACCCTCCCCCCTTTTTAGACTTAAAAATTGAAAACATTTTAATTTCGCAATCTGGTGATGTTAAAATCATTGACTTTGGCTTGTCCAACACATATTCGCACGACCACCTACTCAAGACCTTTTGCGGGTCGCTCTACTTTGCCGCGCCTGAGTTGCTCAGTGCCCATCCCTACTGCGGGCCCGAAATTGACATTTGGAGTTTTGGAGTCGTTCTGTATGTGCTCGTCTGTGGCAAAGTTCCCTTTGATGATCAGTCCATGCCTGCGCTGCACTCTAAGATCAAGCGTGGTCACGTAGAGTATCCGGCCTGGATCTCATCCGATTGCCGTGACCTTTTGTCGCGTATGCTCGTTGTTGATCCCTTCCAGCGTGCATCACTTGCTGAGATCAAACGACACCCGTGGATGATCAAAGGCTACGATAAGCCGCCAGACTCGCTGGTTCCGTTCCGTCAACCTATAACCCTGCCGCTTGATCCCGCAATAATTCAGGAAATGTCTGGCTTTGAGTTTGGAACTCCTGAACAAATTCTCAGCGACATGACCGCGATTCTGGAATCGCAGCAATATATTGATGCCTGCAAAAATTGGTACAGAGTACATGGGTACGAGGAAATATCTGCAAAGCCTCCAGTCAGAGGCCACGCTCCCTCTGAGATTTTATCTTACGATCGCAAGCCGCGCCATTTTGGGCTGGATTTTTACAAACGCAGGTCGTCCATGTCTGCCCAGGACCAGCCGCCCTCTTCACAACTCAATAACTTGGATCCAACCAATGCATACCACCCACTTTTGTCAATCTATTATCTTGTGACAGAGCGCAACGAGAGACTAGGAAACCAGGAAAAGCTATCCCAGAGACAAAAGCAACAACTGCAACAGCAGCAACAACAACAACTGCAACAGCAGCAACAACAACAACTGCAACAGCAACAACAGCTTGCTCTGCAACAACAACAAAAGGCGTTTCAACAGCAGCAGATTCAGAAGGCACACCAACAGCAACAAGAGGCACTTCAGAAGCAGCAGGAACAGCAAGAGGAATTGGCAAAGTTTACTGCACCCGCCATTGCTGTTCCTGAGGCAGTGCATGCTGCGAATGCGACCCCGTCGACTCCGACAAACCCATCTAGTGGCGTTGGTTCGGTTGACCATGACAGCCTGGCTGCCCCACCTGTTGCTGCGCCGCGTACGCGTGCTCGTTCCAAAACACAAGGGCCCGCTGATCAGCATATCCAGGAAGAGAAGTTTATCTTTGGCGATTCTGGTGCGGATGGTATAAACCCTAATAACAGCAACCGTGAGCAGTCGCACGGTGGCATGAGTATTGCCACAAGCCTATTCCGCCGGTTTAGTTCAAAGCGCAAGAATGGACGTGATGTGTCAGCGCCCAACCCGACGACTTCGTCGACGACATCTCCCACGACGGCAACCGCGCCGCTGCAGAGACGCTTCAGTCGGCATCATCAGCAGCACTTTAGTCAACCGACTAATGTGTACGTTCCTGAGCCGCTGGATGTACCGCCAATGCCCACGACAGATCAGAAATTTACTCGCAAGCCTGTATCGGGCCAGCCAGCTGCTTCGCAGCAATTGTCGCGGTCTGTGTCGACGCGTCAGTCTGCTAAGTTTGCGCCGGATACCAAGAACGATTTGGCCGATAAAAAGCGCTACCACCCGTCAGCTCGTGCCAAATCTCTCGGCCATGTGCGTGGTGATGCCGTGGCCCAGCATATGGTTGCGAGATTGAATCGTGAGGAGACTCAACAGCAGAGGTTGTCTAGCAACGGCAGTACTGCTACAGGAAATAGTGCCGCAAGTAGTGCTCTTCCAGGCAGCGCAGATATAACGGACGAACTCTTTGACGAGTATGAAGAGTCTTTGCACACAGGCCACAATAACCTGGGAGGTAGAGCACATTTGAGCAAGAACTCTATCAGTGGTGGGTCACAAACATCGTCGCAGAACTCGACGCAGCTCCACCCGACAGAAACTATTGCCGTAGGCGCGATGCCATCCATCGAGTATCCAAAACAGGTGTTCCTCAAGGGCTTCTTTTCGGTACAATCGACATCGACCAAGTCTTTGGCGTACATCCGCATGGATATCATTCGTGTGCTCAATCACCTTGGGGTGGAGTACAAGGAAATAAAGGGTGGATTCAGCTGCATACACCGGCCATCGATCCGGACTACAACCAGCACCGAAGAGGATCCGTTTGCGGGATCTGCCAACAATGTACAGCCGCAGCAACAACAGCAGCAATATCTCTCACCGCCAAATTCGCCACATCCAGACCAACAACATCAACGTGGACACTGGCGAAAGTTATCATTTGGATCTGGTATTTTCGGTAACAATCGCCGGCGCAACATGGGAAGCAGCAGCAACATTGCTGTGGACTATTCGGATTTTTCAACTGACTCTGTCAGCGGAAATGGGGTATCAGGTCCCTCGCACGGCGGACATGGCAACAGTGATATGCTTGGTAACGGACCGCCTCCTTCGTCCTCGTCAACTGCCGCGGCAGTGCGGACGCCGCTGCAGTTTGAGATCTGGATTGTTCGTATTCCGTTGCTCTCGCTGCATGGTGTGCAGTTCAAGAAGTTGCGTGGTAACTCGTGGCTGTACAAGTCGCTGGCGAGCAAGATTCTTGCGGAGCTGCGCCTGTAAAGTTGCTTTGTTGATAGTCCACAGCGGGAACATGTGTATTTACTGTCAAAAACCGATGACTTCCCTCTGGTACAAGTATAGAATGGAACAATGGATGTAAAAAAAAAAGGAAAAAAAAAGTTATGTATAACTATTTGCAGATAGTGATGAGGTTGGACTACGTATATGTAATCATTAAATGAAACAGAATTGTATCCTTACTTTTTCCTTCTTTCCAATATATCAATTTTTTAAATTTTTTTAGAATATCACACTCACTTTATACTACAACAAGCAAACTCCTTTCTCAAGAACATGTAGTTTTGTGATGTTTAATATTATCAAATGCCAGTTAGAAGAGAGTTGAGAGCACACGACCCTTAAGAGCTAGGAGTAGTAGTAGTAGTAGTAGTAGTAGTAGTAGTAGTAGTAGTAGTAGTAGTAGTA
>JAKVQX010000616.1:0-13447 GCA_030463015.1 Geotrichum citri-aurantii
ACAACAACAACAACAACAACAACAACAACAACAACAACAACAACAACAACAACAATACCAAAATTCCCGATTATTGTAGCCGTATTTTACCCTGCCCACAAAACATGGTAAACAGATAATTCCATCAAAACCTCTTAAATTTTTTTTTATTTAAGTTTATCTACTTTTTCTTATAATTTTTTTTTTTAAATTTCAACTTTGTTAAAAAAAAAAAAAATAGATTTTTTTCATTTATAAAAATCATTTTTAAATTTTTTCAAGTTTTCTTTGAAAGAGAAGGCAAAGAACTGAAACCCAAAGCTTTCAACCCAACAATACTCATTAAAAAGAGAGAGAAAATAATAAATAAACGAATATAAAAATAAATTAATTACAACAACAACAACAAAAAAAAAAAAAAGGGAAAACAATCTCTACTTGTATTATACACGGGTGATGGTTCCTGGATAATTATGTCTAAATTTGGACATTTTTGCAGGTTAAACTCACTGAAGAAGAGAAGCAAAAAGCTAAGAATTTTTTTTTTTCTTTACAAAGAGGATTTGCCCATAAATTCATATAAACAAACCAAATAAAAAAAATTTAAAAATTTAAATTTCTATAGTTAACTGATGACATAATAATTTATATTATATAATTCATTACAAAAAAATTTTATAGGGACAAAAAAAGAAAAATTCCAAAAAAAAAATAAAAAAATCGCCATCATGGTTTCTGAAACTTTTTTAGCTCATGTTGCCAAATATCAACATCTCTCATTTCATCAATCATTAAGCTTGAAAAAAAAAAAAAAAAAAAACAGACTACTTCTACCAACCACTCAGTAGTAACTTTTTTTCTCTTTTGCGTCGCTGCCCGTTACCACAATAAATTGACCAACGATTAATTCTATTAATTTGGTATTTTCTGGCTGCTATTTAAACTATATTTACCAACTGTCTCGGCTACTGAATCCTTAATAAAATTGGTAATAATCACACACACTAATTCCCACACTATCACATTTTCCCTACAATGAAATTAAAAGCCCACAGAAAATCAAAGTCAAAGAGAACGCCACTCCAAATTTTTCTGTCTCTTTCAGCACGGCTATTTGTCTACTACGTGATATATCTTGCAGTATGGAGATGCCCTCCTAGTTCTCAACTCGATTCGACCTCTCCGCGACTCTGCTACACCTTGGACAGCTCTATCAACTACCTGAGCCCCTATGTTTCTCCTTATTATCAGCGCTATGCTTCTCCATACGTCCAGATTGCGCAACCCTACATGGAAAAAACACATAATTTATACAAGAGCTCGGTCTCTCCAGCCATCAACAAAGGGTCTGATCTGTACTTTACGTACGCTCACCCGCTTGTGCTAAAGAATGCAGATATTGTGAAGGCACAAGTAAACCCTATACTAGAAAACATAAACTCAAAATATTTGGCAATAACAACTCCATATACTGAGAAGTTTTCTTATTTCACGTCGCAATACGTTGTACCTCTTTCGCAGTCGGCATTTCGACAATTTTCAAAGCTAAATGAAAAAGTATTCACACCGGTCTACGGAACACTTGCAACGTATGGCAACAAAGTTACCAATTTTGTCAAGGTCTACATTTTTCCAAAGGCCTACAAGTATAGCAGTTTGGTGTTGAGAAATGTTTACAGCTACATGAAACTGGTGTCTAAATGTGTAGTGACATTTGTCACTCCAAAGATTTCAGTAGTTTACGAATCTAGTGTTGAGCCTCAAGTTAACAAGATTATTGACAGAATTTTTCAAGAAACTGATCTCGAAAGTCTAACGACCGTCCAGCCTGAAAAAACTTCCATTTCCCAGCCCACATTCACTCCCACCCAGTCTAGCGCTGCATCAGAAGTTGAGCGTGTTGTCAGATCTGATGCTGGTTCGGATGCACTATCTCAGTCTGTTAGTAGCGCGTTTGAATCACAGTCTTCCAGCACCATTTCTAGTACCCCAGCGAGTACTAGTGCCAGCACTACTGCTACAGTTGATTCAGCTGAACATTCTTCTTCAACAGATCATGCGGCTGATTTGGCCTATGAAAAAATTAAGGGCAAATCTGGTCCTAACGAGTTTAACAGAGAAGTGCGGGCACAGGCTCCGTTGGATAAAAAACGCGCCAGACGTAGAGCTAGTAGCATCTCATCTGAGCTTTCAAACTGGAAAAAGGTTGTCAACAAGACTACCAAGGATGCATTCGAAACGTTTCAGACTGATATTACCAAACTGAAAGAAACCTTGATTGTTGGCAGTAAACCTAAATTCACCAAACTTTTGAAAGACCTGCAAAAAGTTCAAAAAGCAGGACTTAATCAATTAACAAAGCTTGTGAAAGATATGGAGCGGACGTTGGTATTGTTTGATGATAACGAAATTGATCTTGAAGATATTGACTTTACTTGGACTCCAAGTTCTGTTCAGGCAACCTTTAAGCAACATGCCGAAAAGGTGAGAAATGCAGCTTTGGCTGTTAGAGAATACTCCCAGTCGTTTGCGGAGCTTGCTGTCAACAGAACTGAAGACGTTAGATCTGCTACCATTGATGTACTAGATGAGTTTTCGGAGGTGGCGTTGCAAGAAATTGGTCGTAAGATGGTTGCTGATAATAACGGCGACTCAAGCTCACCTTCTTCTGATCAACGAAACGCCAAATGGAGTGATTGGAAGGAGTTTCGACTACTGAAGGAGCATTTGATTCAAACCCGTCAGGATCTCATTGACTTTGATATTCCCATGGAAGATATCAACATTGTTTTGAGACAGGCTCAAGAGACTGCCAATATTCTTGCAAAGGAAGCTGCCCAGTATTTGAGCAGTTTGAAGGCTAGAGCTGATAACGCGCTGATCTATAAAAATAGAAAGGAGCACGAGAGACGCAAGATCCAGGAAGAGGTTGAGGAGGAAGAACTTGGTGATGATATTGAAATTTACGAAGATTTGGAAGACGATGAATCGTCTGAAAATTCAAGCATCAATACCGATGCTTCGGCTAGTGAAGCTACGCCTGACGTACCCAAGGCTAGTGATGAGCTGGGTGAAGAGACGGAGAGTCTGAAAGAGCCTCAAGAAAAAGACAAGACTTTCGAAGAAAACGACGAAGAGTTTGAAGATGAAGAGGAAGAGGAAGAAGAAGAAGATGAAGACGATGAAGAAGACGTTTAAAAAGTTTAATTTGGTCGTGTATTTTTTAAACGTGTACACACATAATAGTTTTTTTTTTTTTTTTCAATCAAAAAATGTTTACAATCAAATACCGAATCTGAAAAAAAAACCTTCAGTAACAATAAAGTGCAATTGTATTAACTTGTAAATTATTGTTCTACGTATAGTTAGTTTGAAAATAATTGTCTAAAAAAATTGTGTTTGTTGAAGAGAGAAAGAAAAAAAGTTTGAAAAAGCTTCAACTTTGAAAGTGTTTTCTCAAAAACATAATCCTAAAAATAAAAAAAAGTGCAAACACGTAAATGTTTTTTTTTTTTTTTAAATCAACAACAAAAATTCTATTGACAATAATTCAGATTTTTTTTCTTTAGATTACTTTTTTTGCGCCTCTCTTGAATTATCAATTGATTAATCAGAGAGATTAGCTTATAAGAAAAGATACAGAAAGTGCGTGGAAGGGGAGGAGGGGAGTTAATTGAATGTTGAGCTTTATAGTCTTAACCTACCAGGTACAATGCACACCCTAGGCTTTTTCCTTTTCTAACACACATGGGGCCAGCTCATGGATGTTTTTTTCGACGTCAGAAACTCCAGACACAACCTTGACGCACTGATAACGCTGGGTTGTTATTACTCATAGAAACGAGCACACCTATTTTTTTTAAAAAAACAAACCAGTTCTCAACTCTGAATTTAAAAACATTGAACTGATTTTCTATCCATAACTCTGAATTTTTATGAAATTTATTCTCTCTAAAATACTTGGAAGATCTGGGACAAAATAGACTAATTTTTATAATTGTTGCACATGTCTCGAAGGCTCAAAATTCAATGGCTAAAAGATAGTTTAAGAATTTTCATGTAGTGAAAACGGCAACAGTTAACAGATTTATCTTCTTTTACATACACACAGTTTCACTACAGTGATACAATTAAATATCTAACCCGGGCTTGCGTTGGTTTTTTTTTTTTTCAAGGGGTCACTCATTGCCACAGAGTTCTAATCAAAGCACCCTTTTTATTTTTTTCCCCCCAATAAAATAAAATAAAAATCTTTTTGATAACCACTCATCACTTAAACTTAAGACCTAAGGTTATGAACAGCAGCACACAAACAAAATACGATAAAGGTACGATCACACTGTCCAACAATTGGCAACAAAAAAAAAAAAAAAAACTTGACCATGTACCTGATGGCAAGGCAAGAATTAGAAAAAAACTTGAAGAATGTAAAACAAGATAACGGAAGAGTCAATTAAGCGAATTTTTATAAGAAAAAAAAACTACGCGTATTTCGAGAGTTGGTTGTGTCTCTCTGATACAGTATGACTTGTTCTCAAGTGTTATCTTTTTGGAGCTTTATTCGCTGAGGTCAACTAGGTTATAAATATATAATTAAAAATTAAACAATCTTAGGACCTGGTTGATACCAACAACTAAAGATTATATAGACATTATTCTTCCAATTTTATTCAGTTTGTTCCTTCTCTAATAATTTTTTTTTTTTTTTTTTTTTTTTTGGGTTTTTTGGCCACCTAGTAATCCAAAAAAAGGTCGTCTAATTTTCACATGTCAATAAATAAAGTCTAACGTTTATCCAGATCAGAGAACTGTTGGGTAAGACTTGTACAAAGAAATCAAACCATTAAGGCCTTCTTTAAGATGTATATAGTTTATTTGGAAGTTGTTGGTGATGATGCTGGTCAATTGGTGCCTATGAAGAGTGACTCCTCCTTCTTCCCCGAGCAAGTTTGATTTACTGTGTGTACGTATGTGTATGTGTGTGTGTGTGTGTTTTTTTTTTTTTTCATGTTTGAGTTTTGGTGCAAACGATTCATACGAGCTCACTCACTAAAAGGGTAGCACTTAAAATCAAAAACAACAATTTTCACAAAAAAAAAAAAAAAGATTTAAGATTTATGCCTTACACAAGCAAAAAATTTATCAACTGTTTTTTTTTTTGCTTTCGAGATGTCAATCAATGATCTGTTGACAACTTCTGAGAAAATAAGGCCTTCTAAATGCTATCATTTAAGTACCACCCAAAAAGACTTTTATTCTAAGTTTTATTTTAACTGGTCCGTCGGTTCAAGTATAGAAATCTTTAGTGTGCGTTGTTGCTTTTTTTTTTTTTCTGGTTTTATCTTTTTGCAGCATTTTCACGTTTTTTAAATTGTTGGATTTCAGGCGATTTTTTTCAATTTTTTTTTTTTTTTTTTTTTTCTTTTCGTTAAAATCGTATATATCCCAACTTGAAAATATTAGCCCAGCTTTATGCTTGGCCCGTAACCCTTACCTTGAATGGCAGAAATTTTTCATCCAAATAAACAACAACAACAAGTAATACAGGAAAATAAAAAAAAAAAAAATTTAAAAAAAAAAAAAAACCCAATAAAATCCTAAAAAAATTTTACCAAAAAATTTTACTATAAATCTTCGATAATTCCCTACTTTCTTCCTTCTTTCTTTCCTCCTTTTTTTCCTTTCTTCTTTTCCATACAATTCGCTCTTTGAATTATCACATATCAACCTCTTACACATAAAAATGAGTGCCATCAACTACAAAGTCGCCGACATCGGTCTTGCTGCCTTCGGCAGAAAGGAAATTGAGCTCGCTGAGAACGAGATGCCCGGTTTGATGCAGACCCGTGCTAAGTACGCTGCTGAGCAGCCCTTGGCCGGTGCCCGCATTGCTGGTTGCCTCCACATGACCATTCAGACTGCTGTTCTCATTGAGACTCTTGTTGCTCTCGGTGCTGAGGTCACTTGGTCTTCTTGCAACATTTTCTCCACCCAGGACCACGCCGCCGCTGCTATCGCTGCCGCTGGTGTCCCCGTCTTTGCCTGGAAGGGTGAGACCGAGGAGGAGTACATCTGGTGCATTGAGCAGCAGCTCAACGCTTTCAAGGATGGCAAGAAGCTCAACTTGATTCTTGATGACGGTGGTGATCTTACCACTCTTGTTCACGAGAAGTACCCCGAGCTTTTGGAAGACTGTTTCGGTCTTTCCGAGGAGACCACCACTGGTGTCCACCACCTTTACCGCATGCTTAAGGATGGTAAGCTCAAGGTTCCTGCCATCAACGTTAACGACTCTGTTACCAAGTCTAAGTTCGACAACCTTTACGGATGCCGTGAGTCCCTTGTTGATGGTATCAAGCGTGCCACTGATGTCATGATTGCTGGTAAGACCGCTGTTGTTGCCGGATTCGGTGATGTTGGTAAGGGTTGCGCTCTTGCTCTCCAGGGTATGGGTGCTCGCGTTCTCGTTACTGAGATTGACCCCATCAACGCTCTCCAGGCTGCTGTCTCTGGTTACCAGGTCGTCCCCATGGAGGAAGCTGCCAAGGTTGGTCAGATCTTTGTCACCACCACTGGTTGCCGTGATATCATCACCGGTGAGCACTTCTCTGTTATGCCCAATGATGCTATTGTCTGCAACATTGGTCACTTTGACATTGAAATTGACGTTGCTTGGTTGAAGGCCAACGCCAAGTCTGTTGTCAACATCAAGCCCCAGGTTGACCGTTTCCTTTTGGACAACGGCAGACACATTATCCTCCTTGCTGAGGGTCGTCTTGTCAACCTTGGCTGTGCTACTGGTCACTCTTCTTTCGTCATGTCCTGCTCTTTCACCAACCAGGTTCTTGCCCAGATCGCTCTTTACAAGGCCAAGGATGAGAAGTTCAGAAGCGAGCACGTTGAGTTCTCCAAGTCTGGTCCCTTTGACGTCGGTGTCCACGTTCTCCCCAAGATTCTTGATGAGACTGTTGCCCGTCTTCATCTTTCTCACCTCGGTGTCCAGCTCTCCAAGCTCTCTGACAAGCAGTCTGAGTACCTTGGTGTTGCCATTGAGGGTCCCTACAAGTCTGAGATCTACAGATACTAAGCGTATCGCTCAGACATTGACCCTGTATATATAAATTTGCATCAACTGCATTTTTTTCCAGTTACGAATCGTCTAGTTATTTATTTTGGTCTGTTATTTTATGTTTGTGTTTATGTAATGATCCCGAAGCTGCCCACAGGCTTTATTAATAAAATCCTCAACGGAGTTCAAAAAAAAAGATGAAATTCCTTATTGTAAGCGTGTCTCTCCAATATTATTCTTTAAGGAGGTACTAGAAATACGTCTTGTGAATGACTCAAGTCAGTTTGAAAAAAAAAACGTGGTTCATTTGTTTTTAGAGCAAAAATAATCTTTTTGTAAAGAATCATTTTATCACTTATTTTTTAAACTCTTTGAATCAAAATGTAAGTCTGATAGTAGAAATCATAGTGGGTTAGGTTCAACCTTCGAGTTGAGGGTTTCTCAATTAGAGACATGATTTTCTAGAACCTGTGAGGTTTAAATTGTGAACTTCAAAAACCCTATTCATGTCATCTTGTTCTCATCTCTTCCTCTTCTTTTTTTTTTTTTTTTTTTTTTTTTTTTAATCAATGCTACTTTTAAGGGAAATTTCTTAGAGAGACCGCCCTATCCCTTCTTTTAAATTTATCACAAAAATTTACGATTGTTGCTGTTTCATTTTTGTATACATATCTGCTATTTAATTTTGAACTGTTTGACTTTTTGCTTTATTTTCTTAGCTGAAATCTATATCACTTTTTCCGTGTTAGCTGTTTTAATCTTGTGATGGATTCTATACCGACATACCTTTTTTTAACCGCCTATGGTGAACGGATTGCTCTCAAGAAAGATGGACTTGACGGTCTCGACCCATCTCAAAACATTACCGCTTCCCAATTGTCTTATCAAGTCAATGAGCACGGTTTACCCCCAAACAAGCGCATTTTCAATCGTCTAGCGGCTGCACAAAATTTTGCCACAAGTTCAGACTCTCCAGACCACTCGACGAGCACAAAGGCAAGTACTACTTCTACCGTGCCTTACTCAGAGTTAGTGCCAGGCAATGATCTTCAGTCTAACAGGGGAAACAATATTACCAATGCTTTCAATTTCAGTGGCACTGCACTGTCAATTCCAACACCTTCCACGCTTCCTGGCTTTAGAGATGATGGCTTGGTACGATCGCAAGCGGACATCCTTGCTCATTCTTTAATTGATAATCGAGCAAATACCCCCACTTCTAGTCTTCCCCGTCAAGTCAATTTTAACTTTGAGACTGATCATGATGAGGTTGATATTGAATGTGAAGACAATGATGATGAGAATAACGACGAAGACGACGAAGACGATGAAGACGATGAAGACGAAGATGATGACGATGAAGACAAAATTGAAAATGAAGATAGAGATGACGACGATGCCACTTATTTGTCACCAAATCAAATTAGAGCCCGCAATCAACTAGGAAATTCCCACACATTCAAATCTGGTTTACGGCTTTCGGAAGCCAGCCAGCCTGTCCCAGAAATCCCACGAACATGGATCAAACATGACAGTAACACTATAGTCACAGCACTCCAAGGAAACAAAGGTGTTGAAGTTAGAACTGATTTCAATGTTGACGAACACAACAAAGAATTTAGATGGCTTCGGGGCAATGTAATAATTCCTCAACTATGTGGCATCTACTACTATGAGGTTACTTTTGATAATTGCTCACGTGAAACTATTATTGGAGTAGGTTTCTGTCACTCCAAAGCCAATCTGACTAAACTCCCTGGAATTGATCAACTTTCTTGGGGGTATCACTCAGATGATGGCCGCACCGCTTCTAATCCTGGCCACGATCAGCAGTTTGGGCCTCCATACGATATGCTCGATACTATTGGATGTGGTTTTGATTTTAGCACCAATTCCATGTTCTTTACTAAGAACGGCCTGTTACTAGGCACAAACTTAAACAAATCCAACAGCTATGCAGTGGACGTGATAGAATCCCATTATTGCGAACAACTTTACCCTTGCATTGGATTCAAATCTTGCATAAGCCTTAGAACCAACTTTGGTGGCCAGAGATTTCTCTACGATATCGACCAGCATGTCCGCAACAAAAAGGAACAGCTAGTTAAAAAGATCAAAACCGAGGATGGACTTCCACAACGCTCTTTCTGGGCTGAAAACAAGCGCAATGTGCCCGATTTTGTGCATCAACTGCTTTTGAGCTACTTTTCATATCTTGGTTACTCTGATACCTATAAGCTTTTTGACGAAGAAAGGAAAAGGCAACAATGGACAATCAATAGACAGCCTCCGCAGGCTAATTCCGAAGACACGACTTGGGAGGCCAAGCTTCAGGGTTTTGAGAGCAGGCAGCTGATCCGGACTCTTATCACTGTGGGCAAGATTGATGAAGCTATGTTGCTACTGAAGGAGCACTACCCCAAGATCTTAGAAGAAGATGAAAGCATTATTGTGTTCAAGTTACAATGCTGTAAGTTTATTGAGCTAGTTCGCACCACGATTCCCGGCCGTGCCAACTTGTTGTCAAGCACTGTAACCCCTGACATATCTAGCAAGGAAGATACCACATACACCAAGCTAGTGCAATTTGGTCAAAAGCTGCGAGATGTTTATAAGAACGACACGAGACCCGAGGTACAAGAACGTCTTGCCCAGTGCTTCTTGCTTTTGGCGTACGAGGACCCGCGACAGGACGAAAGTGTGGCGTTTCTTCTGTCTGAGCGTGAGCGACAGAAACTTGCTGAAGAAGTCATCTCAAAGATAATGGTGTCACTAAACAAGCCAGCAGAACCGGATCTGGCGCGCGTTGCAAACTATACAATGGGGCTTGTGAATGCATTGCAGAGCCAGAAAGTTGGAGATGCGACACTTTTAAATGCGCACAAGGACTTTTTGTAGCTTGTTAGGTTTTTTTTTATTTTTATTTTGTTGAAGTATTGTAATCTTTTTTTGTAACCATGAAATGTAATTACACGATTTGAAAGTTAATACACTTATCACTACCTAGCACTACCCAGTTGTCAATGACATAAATTTATAGAAAATTTGTTCTTTACTTACATCTGAAACTTTTGCAACTTTAAATCACAAAAAACATAATGATAAAAAATGTACAAAATTGAAAATTTGATTCCAAAAAAAAAAAAAAGCCAATTGCTTAAAGCTTTTCGGTTTTTTTTTTTTGAAACATAAAAAAATTGATTATATGCTATAAAATCATGAAACGCTTGACTCACTTGTGATCAGTTTTCTTTTTCGCACGCCTGCACCAGTTTCTTGTTCAAAAAGTCACCTACGTTGATGAACCCATTCATGGTAAGCGGTCTGTACATTGGGTTATACTCAAACGAGCCGGGCACAATGGCAGGGACGCCATTTTTGTGGTCAGGTTTTTGGATCTGGGCCATGCCAATAATGTCCTGCACATCGGGGATACGGCCGTAAGGCGGCGGGTTGCGGAGGTCGTAGATGTGTAGCGTGGTGCCCTCACGGAAGCCCTCGGCCTCTGCGAGCGAGTTGTAGAGCTGGTCCGTGTGGAGGTGCGCAAGCATCACGTCCTGCAACACCTTTTTGGTGAACGCGGGGTTATCCTCAAATTTTATCGGCTTGGGGATCTTGACAGGCGAGTTGGCGGCGCCAAAGGACTGGTTGTCGAAGCCCTCGGTGCCCTCACTTGGTACCATAGGCACAAACTCGGGTGAGGTGGGCATGTGCGGGGTGTAGCCGACGGGTGTTGCAAGCGGATCCTTGGATAACGAGATTGTGTGCCACACGGCGCCGGTTGGCGACGGGTGAAAGTAAATGCCAGGCGTCTGACGCAAAGTAGACATCAAACAGCGGCGGTAAACTCCATTGCAAGCGGAGAGTGGTCGCAAAATTGAAATAGCTGAGGCTTTGAACATGATGATTAAGGGTTGATGTTTGAATAGAGATATTCAGTTAGGTGAAATGATTTAATGGTGAAAAATAGAAAATAAAAAAAACGAGGATTTTTCGAATGACAAAAACTTGGAGGCATTAAAAGAAAGCATGGGAGAGCAAATTATAGAAAATACAATAACAACAATACAACTAGCCACACACGGTGAACCTCTATAAAAAGTCCTTTTCTGTTCGATTGAGAAGTACATTCATACGCATTTTCAATATACATTTTTATTCATGATCAGCAAGTCATTTGTTAGACTAGCTCTGAATAATTCACTGGTTTTTGAATGACGTACGGCTGAATGCCCTAACCTCTCCATGTCCCGTTGGGACTTGAAAAATCACCAAAGTTTCCAAAACAAAAAAATTTTAATCCCAAACAATTTTTTTTTTTTTTCAGCTCTCCCTCTCTCTCTACAAGCATCGTCGACTACTACAACAACAACAGCATCACCTATAGGATTATTTTAAAACACACACACAATGAGACAAAAGCGCGCTAAGGCCTACCGTAAGCAGATGGCTTACTATAAGATGAATTTTAAGTTCCGTGAGCCGTACCAGGTGCTGGTGGACGACGAGCTTGTGCTGGAGTCGTCACGCATCAAGCTCAACCTCGCCGGCGCGCTTGAGCGCACGATCCAGGCCCCGGTCAAACCCATGATCACGCAGTGCTGCATGGAAGCGCTGTACCGCAGCAAGGATGAAGACGCAATTGCGCTGGCGAAGAACTTTGAGCGCCGGCGCTGCGGGCACCGAGACCCCACGCAGGAGGACAAGGGCATCAAGAAGCCCCACGACTGCTTGTGGGAGGTGGTTGTCATCGACAACCAAAACAAGCACCGCTACGTGGTGGCTTCACAGAAGGACAAGCTGCGGCAGCGTCTGCGGCGGGTGCCGGCTGTGCCCCTACTCTACGTCAACCGCAGCGTGATGATCATGGAGCCCATGTCAAACGTGACGGAGCGCGCACGCGCGCTGATCGAGCGTGGAAAGCTTGTTGGCGGTCTGAACGAAGTCATTTCTGCATCGGCCAAGAAACGCAAAACTGCCGGGGACGGCGGCTCCGACAGCGATGATGGTGATGAAGATGGTAGTGATGATGAAGGCGGTGACAAGAGCGAGGGTGACGACAAGCCTAAACTGAAAAAGCAAAAGGGCCCCAAACAGCCCAACCCATTGAGCATGAAGAAAAAGAAGAAGCCAGCGGTGGCGCTATCCAACGGTGTCAAAAGAGCGGCGGCAGCGAATGATGCGGGCAGTGAAGCGGCTGGCAAGAAGCGTAGACGGCGGCATCACGGCGGTGCCAAAGACGCTAACGAAAAGGGAAGCAATAACACTGAGCAAGCTGTCTCTGCCGCCTCTGCAATTGTCATCGATGAACAAAAGAGTGAAGACGCTGGCGTGAAAGTGTAAATAAAAATAACTATACATATCCAAAAAAAAATTAAATAAGGAAGGCCAGAAAAAGGCTGACCAGGAGTCGGCCTTTTTTGTGGATTCTAAAAAGAAATCACCAGGAGGATGTAAACTGGAGAAAGAAAGAAACTAATTTGATACAAAACTACTAAATATTATTCAAATTTCCAAAAAAAAATTCACACGTCCTTATTTATGAAAAACCAAATAATCAACTAATTTTTTTTTTTTTAATTTTAGCTTGGTCCTGTTTGAAAAATAATTTTGTATTTGTGTGAAATCGATACCAACAAGCTTGGTGAATTGAGTGTGTAGTTGTGTTTGTGCGTTGAGTCAACATGGAAAAATTTTATGTTTGTAGTTACTCAAACCTCCGACTTATCCTTTTATTATTACTGTAGCAGTAAAATGATCTTGAATTTCTTTGTCATGAAATCAAAATGTTTTTTAAATACTTTTAATGTTTATTCACATATATACTTTTTTTAAAAAAAAATAGTGTATACATACATAAACATTTTCGTTTTCTTCTTTTTGAAAAGCTTTGGTTTTTTAAAACACAGACTTGAATCTTTGTTAATTTTTTTTCAGGGAGACCCATTGAAAGCAAACGAAAACAAAGTTATATTTCTAAATGGCTCTTTTCCCCTCTACTCGAGAACGATTATAGAGGATGTAGGACATTGAGCTTAATAAAGTTTTCCGTTAGTTAGAGAGCTGATTTTAAATGATCCACTGTAGTTTTAATGGAAACAAGTGTAAAGGTCAAAATAAGTTTAGATTGAACAAGAAAAGAATTACAAAACCTGGTTTTTTTTCTAGTGTCCTCTTGATAAATTTATTTTTAAATCTTTTTTTGAATATGGCTTTCTTTGTATAATGTTTTAAATACAGCAGGCAAAGTTCTCACGCAGCGAAAAAAAAAACCTCCCAAAAAAATCACCACGACTACATTTTTTTTCATTTCTCTCTCAAATAACTATTTCAACTACTTCTAAAATTTTATATCATTTGTAAATCTTATAGATTACTCAAACATGACAGCTCGCACAA
>JAKVQX010000617.1:0-13425 GCA_030463015.1 Geotrichum citri-aurantii
CTTCAATTTCGTAGAAAATAGTTTTTTACATAAAAGGTTGTGGTGGCAGACCATTCGACCAACTTGAGTTTCCACGAGGGAATATTTCCACGAGAGGTAAATAGCCTATATATCTTTTGTTATTATGTTTTTTGGATGTGTAACTTTTTGATGTAAGGACAATAAACTGATTTTCTATCTACGAGTGGCATGAATTTTGATTATTTGCTTTGAAGTCATGGTGTCGGCCGCAAACCTTTGGGCCTGCTTCAAACCAAACCACAACTTGCGATTTTTTTTTCTTTAATTCATAAATATTTTTAAACAACGGCTCTGTAGCAGTTTTTGGATCTCTCTCTCTTGTTAACGATGATTTTTTGGATCCACAGTAGAGGCCAATTGTTGGATAGCGGTTTTGAGTTGTCGGGTGAAAAACTGCCATATTTCAACTTTCCAGCTAGTATTCTTGTATCCATTCTGGTCAAAGGAGCTTTTTTTTTTTTTTTTTGGCAAAAACTCACTTTTCTAGCATTTGCTCTAGATTGTTTAAAAAGCTTTATGGTATTCATAGACTTCAGATTTGGGGTTTGCTCCTTGGACCCTGCGGTGAAAGGTGGAATAAGATACCCCAAATTCCTTAGCAACTTGTCGCATGGATTTCGTTCCATTTGGTAAAAGGTATACTCCCACCGCCTTTATAAGCTGAATTTCAGTCATTTTGCTGAAAACACATGAAAAATACAATTATTATAAGCTAATAAAAGTGTTTTTTTTCATTTTAATCATTTTTTTTTAGTTTTGAAGATTTGTTGAAAAAAAAAGTGTTTTAACTTGAGGGATATGGTGACATACGTCTTAAGCCTGAATTTCTTAAAACTTGTGACTTGTCAGATTTTGTCAAAATATTGCCCATACCCTTTACCTAAAATGTTTACCACGACGTCACATCCTTATTTTTCAATTGTACATGAATCTGTTAAGTTTTAGTACTTAGTTGCAAGAACTTGCTAACAGTAAGCACATTTAGAATCATTATAACTTTTGTATTTTATGGTTTTATTTTGGTACTTTCATTACAAATTGCATTATTAATTTTTTTATTCAACAACATAGCAGAAACAACAACACAACGATAACAAAGCGATTCACTCAATAATGAGCCTGTTAAAATCAATAACTCCGCACTTTTTGGTTCTTTTGATGGCTTTCAAAGCCCATAGAAAAAAGACATTAACCCCCCTGGGTATTGCTGCCAGTATTCTTACCGGCCTAATCCATACTAGCCATCCCTGGATTGTATACTTTCTTCTTCTTGCCGGCTTCTACCTTTCCAGCAGCAAATTTACTAAACTGAAATCTGGCATTAAATCAAAGCTGACAGTCCAGGTTGACTCAAACAAACATGAAACCAGTCATCAAACTCAGCGTACGCACATCCAGGTCTTTGCAAACTCAATTGTGGCGAGCGTTTTGATCTTACTCCACCTTAGCTTTCCGGAGAATGATTTGCTTGTCATTGGTGTCATCTCACATTACGCTGCTGTGACCGCCGATACGTGGTCATCAGAACTGGGAATTTTGTCAAAGTCTGACCCTATTCTCATCACTACCCTGAAAAAGTGCCCTAAGGGCACAAACGGTGGTGTTTCACCTTTGGGCTTAGGCGTTGCTGCTCTAGCTGGTGTTTTCATTAGTGTGTTGTCTGAAATCGTTTTGACATTGCAGGGTATAAGCATCAGCGCGTTGGACGGAAGTGCTTATGGTTATCTAAAGTTCACCGTCTTTTTTTGCTTCATCGGACTTTTTGGTAGCGTTCTTGATTCTCTTCTTGGTGCCATCTTTCAAAAGTCTGTAGTTAACGAGAAGGGGTTGATTTTAGAGGTTAATGGGGGTGGCATTGTGAACGAAGGCAAGGAGGACAAAGGTAAAATTGTCTCTGGTAAGCTAAATTTGCTGTCAAACAATCAAGTCAATTTGTTGATGGCTTTGTTGACGAGTTTGGCAGGTATGGCCCTGTGGAAGGTTATCAATTAAAGGACTAAAAATGGATGGAACAAGTTTTATATTGTTGTTGGTCCTGAACGTTTAAAAACTTTTTCTGGGTTGTGTTTGAACTATATTTGGTCATTATTGTGTTCTATGAATTTTTTATTACTCGCTTCGCGATCTTTCAGTTTCTGGGCACACACAAGCCGCATTGCTTATATTCTTTCACCCTTTGTCTTTTTTTTTGTTTTTTTGTTTTTTTGGGTTTTTGGGTTTTTTTTTTGGTTATTTTCAGTAATGTAATGAAAAAGAGTTGCACAAGCTGACCAGTTTCTATCTTGAACTACAAGTGATAGTTGATACTATATTACCTTTAAAATCTTTATTAAAGTTGATTAATTGCCTTTATTCTATTCAAATTAACTTCTGAGTAGTCAGGTACTGAAGAAATACTTTTGCACAGTTAATTTTGTTTGTGATTATCTATATTTTGTTTTTATTTTCAGTCTTCCAATGTAGAAAACTTTTTTCTTCTTTCTCACTTCTCCATTTAACTAATTTCTCATCTTTATCGTCTTTTTCTATACATCACGATGCCCGTCCCTATATCATATAAGATACGGAAGTATCGTTTTCAATTGATATTTCTGTTTGTCTTTCTTCTTCTGATATACCAATTTCACCAAACATCACACTCTGCTGTAGACTTGGCAACCTCACCAATCCCAGGCTCAGATCATCAGGACTACGACCCTAACAAGCCAGCTGGTTCTGCTAATCACCAGCCTGCCCCTCCTAGTGACGACATCTCTAAGGCTTCTTCAGGCGAACCGATCAACGTCATCGTCGACAATGATATTCAGAACAGTAAACCTAGTGAACAGAAATCCAGTAACAAAAATAAGGAGCTAGATCATGACGTCGATAAAGTCCCTTCAGCGGTTAAAAAACCCTTGGATCCTCCGCCTTTCCAGCACGATGAGTCCGGCTTCAAGGACAAGGATATTCCTACTGATGATTACACGCTAAAAGACAATAAAGTGGCAGTCGCACCCAAGCCACCAGGCTCAGCTTCTTCCGTTAAGGGCTCGTCAAAAGAAGGAGTTGTCAAAACTCCTCCCAGTGGTCCTGGTGTCAAGAATGGTGTTCCTCCTCCTCCTCCAAAAAGTTCTCAGTCATCAAAAGACAAAGCGGCTCAATCCGAAGATGCGAGCACAAATAACGAAGACAACATTAGCCCAGTCCTGAGTAGTAAAAAGGGAACACAGAGTCTTGTTCAAAATTTTCAAAAGCCTACTAAAGACGACTTCTTGAACCTGGAAATAGTTACTTCGGGTGGTGCTAACACTAGGCTCAAATCTATCAAGAATAAGGTTCTTGAACTGCTTCCTTCCATTAAGCTCCCTAGAAAAGAGAGATATCCTGTTGATAAAGTTACTAATCTTCCTACCTCGTCTAAAAACATTCCAAAAATCCAAGCTGAAAATTTTCATTCAGAAACTACTAAAGAGCAGACAGTTCGGTTGGATCGTTTGGATAAAATCAAGCAAGCCTTTTTAATTTCTTGGAATCAGTACAAGAAGTTTTCTTGGGGTAGGGATGAAATCAAACCTATTTCCCAGGAAGGCTTTGATCCCTTTGCTGGCTGGTCTGCAACCCTGGTTGATTCACTCGACACTCTTCTCATCATGGGTCTGAAGGATGAATTCAACGAGGCTCTGGAGGTCGTCCGCAATATTGATTTTTCCAATACATTCAGAAAAGACATCCCTTTGTTCGAGACTGTTATCAGATATTTAGGAGGGCTGTTATCTGCCTATGACCTGGTTGAACCTAAGCAGCCTATTCTTCTTGAAAAGGCAATCCAGCTGGGTGACAATCTTCTGGGTGCGTTTGATACACCTAACCGCATGCCTAAGATCAGCTTTTTGTGGACTGAAGAGGCTCGAAAGTCAAAGTATCGTGCCAGTTCCTCCTCCCCTTTTGCTGAGATCGGCTCTATGTCCGTGGAATTTACTCGTCTTGCTCAACTTTCTGGTAACAACAGCTACTACGATGCAATCGACCGTGTCACTAGTGCTGTCTATGCCATGGCCCCTACTAATGACATTCCCTACCTCTTTGACCAAAAAGTCGACGCTTCTGGCTGCAAGTTGGTTTCCTTGCCTGGTACAACTATGGCAGAGGAAGATCTCAGTACTTCTGGCAGCGATTTAGCCACTGATGATTTGAAGAAACAAAAACTGCTAAAAGAGGATCCAAACGAAGTTTTTAAAAATGCTTTCAATGTCGAGGATGACACTAAGGATGTTGAAGAAGAGGAAGAAATAACTAGTACCGACAAACAGCTTGCTTCCAGAATGCGAAGCAAGGCTGAAGAACTTACAAAGCTTTCTAACTCAAATGATTTGGACGAAGCTAACAAGCCCTCTTTGGATTCTATCAATGGTAGCCCAAGTGCAAAGAAAAAGGTTTCTCCTGGTGCCAATGCTGCCTTTCGGAGCTCCAGAGACCCTCTTAGCTTGTTCAGCGAAGAAGACATTGGTTCTCTCGGTAAAGTCCGTAAGGGATCCGATGTGGCTCTTAGAGAAGCTGCCAAGAGAGTCAATAGAAAGGGCTTTCAAAAGAGAGCTTACATTGGTGATGTCGATGAAGAGGCTGTCAAGGAGGCTAAGAAAATCGCGCAATCTGCTGCAAAAGAAGCTACGAGTAGATTGAACAGTGTCAAGGATTCTGCTGAAAAGGGCCTGGAAAGTGTGAAATCTAAAGCTGAAATTGCAAAAGAGAAAGCTGAAGAAATTGCTGATAAGGCTAAGAGCGCTGTTGATGATGTATTGCCATCTACTGTTAAAAAGGCCAAGGAGGTTGTTGATGAGGTTCTTGTTGCTAAAGAGGCAAAGGAAGCTTTGAATGATGTTCCTGTTAAGGCTGCTGTTGCGGCCGAGAAAGCAAAAGAGATTATTGATGAAGGCGTTTCTAAAGCTGCTGTTGTTGCTAAGAAGGCGAAGGATATTGTTGAAGATAATGTTGTCCCGAAGACGGCTGCCGCCGCCGCCGCTGGCAAAGCCAATAATGTCGACAAGACGGCTGCTACAGTTGTCACTGATAATTTGAAAGAGATTTCCAAGGATAGTACATTTGATGGTGCTGAAAAGGCTAAGGAAGCAGATCAGGAGAGTGCTGTAGCCACTGTTAAGGAAGCAAAGGGGGCAGTAACTCCTTTGAAAGCCGCCACAGTCTCTGGAAAGCCCAAGGAGTCTGAATCCAAAGCTGGTACTGATCCTGGTTCTTTAAAGGATGCCATCGAAGCTGAGGAGAAGATCATCAACGCCCCTATCATTAATCAAGAACCTACAGACGCTTCTATTAAATCAGGTGCTACTGTTGGTGAAAAGAACAAAGAGATTCCTGTCGAGTCTAAGGCTGTTGAAAAAGAGGTCGAAACTAGTCTTTCTGCTGGAAAAACTGATATTAAGACTGTTATCAAGCAGCTCGACAATGGCCGCAGTGCGCTCTTTGCCTGTGAGCCCCAGTCTGCCTTGGCTAAAATTGCTGGTAAGTCTTTTTTTCTTTTTTTTTTTTTTTGATTCTAACTTTTATTCTAGATGTCAATAACCAACCGAAATACACTGTGGGTGGGCTCACTGACAGTACCTACGAGTACTTTGCTAAAGAATACTTGCTTCTTAATGGTGCCGACGACAGATATAAGGAACTTCACACTAACACTATTGAAGCCGTCAACAAGAACCTGTTGTTCAAGCCTCTCGTTGAAGGAGACCCGGATATTCTTATGGTTGGCAACAAGATCCAGCGCACTCCAGGCTTTTTTCAAGAGGATAACGAAATGTCGCATCTATCTTGTTTTGTTGGCGGTATGTACGCCCTTGGCGGCAAGATTTTTGGTAGACCCGAAGACATTGAGACCGGTGCCAAGCTGACAGATGGCTGTGTCTGGGCTTACAATGTGACCCGAAGCGGTGTCATGCCCGAGAACTTCCATGTGCGCCGGTGCCCCGAGGGCGACAAAAAGTGCCACTTTGACTTTGAGACTGTGGACGCCGATTATAAAGCACGTGAAGCGGTCGAGCTCGAGAAGCTGGCGGCGCAGGGCGTCAACACCAAGATCTACAACCCGAGCACATACTCGGTTTCTCCTAACATTGACGTGATCTCCGACGGGCGCGGTGGCACGCGCTGGCCTGTTAGCGAGTACTACGACATGCCGCGGTCGTTCCTGCGCATGGACGCCAAGTACATTTTGCGGCCTGAGGCGCTTGAGTCTGTATTCTATCTCTACCGCATCACCGGCGACCGCGCGTGGCAGGAGAAGGGCTGGCGCATGTTTGAAAGCATCATCAAGCTCACAGCCATTCCAAACCCTGACGGCAGTGATACCCCGCTAGGCTACTCTGGCGTCCACGACGTCAGCGACGACCGCGGTACCAAGGGCAACTTCCGCAACGAAGCCGAAAGCTTTTGGATGGCGGAGACCCTCAAGTATGCGTACCTATTGTTTTCAGACCCGGACCTCATTGGTCTTGACGACTGGGTGCTCAATACCGAAGCCCACCCGCTCAAAAGATCCGACCTGAAATAACTACAGTAGAATGTCTAACCTTTTATACATGTGTATTCATTAATTTTTTTTTTTATTACATAGCTCTCTACAGAAGAAAAAGATTTATTAAGTGTGAAGGAAATGTTTTTTGTTTAAGAGAGATTGAAGTTAATTGAATGGAGAGATGAGAAATATCCTTTGCGTAACGGTTGTTTTCAGTATCTGATAAAATCACAAGAACTAAATTAAACTAAAAAGTAAGTTGGAATGAAAGTTGTATCAAGATAACTTATGTACGTATGTATGGCACAAATTAAAAGTATTTCCTCTAACAAAACGGCGTAGCGGACAGACAAGCGTAATTGTAAAAAGAAATTTGGAAAATCTTTAAAAAAAAAACCCCCCCCAAGGGAATTTCTGGTGCATCATTACTCACTCAAACTAGATATTAGGAGTTCGCTGTATGTGAGTAATAGCAGGCTCGTCGTCTGAGTCTGAGTCTACGAGAGTCGTATTCTCGCGCTCAGGCGGATGTGTCGTGAGCACCTCGCCGTGACGCGCTCCTCCAGGGCTGGTAGGTGCCTGTAACGCACCAGCGACGGCGGCGGCAACCGTTGCGTGCGCTCCCCCTTCACCGAGAGCTAGAGTTGCTCCTGAAATCAATGCGTTCTCGCTGTTGCTTCTGCTGCTGTTGTCATCGTCATTAGGGCCCAAGTCCTGCGATGTTGGTTCGAATGACGGTCCATCATAAAGGCTAATCGGTTTTCGGAACTGCGGTGCTGCGGCTAAGGACGACGTTGGAGACACGTTTGCAGCCGTGCTGTTGCGCAACTTCATCGTGCCCGGGTCAAGTTTGCTCGTGTAAGACGAAACGGCCGCCGAGACAGATCCACGTTGCAGCGGCGCGCGATACAGCGCAGTGTCCTCTAGGCTAGTCACAGAAACAGAGTTGCCATGGCCGAGAAAGTTCTGACCACGCAGAGAAGTATTAGAAACACTGCGCAGAGACGAAGAGCGTGACCCATTACCGCTACTACTACTGTGTCGTTTCAAATCTGAGATAATCTCGCGACGGTACTCAATTAAGTCGCGCACAAGTCTTTGGGGATGGCGGTCACCCAGTGTGATGGCCGTCTGGTTGCGCGGACGCAGCACACATGGAGCAAGCTCGTACGCAAGCTTCTCACGATATTCAATTCCTGGGTTTGCAATCTCCATCAGCCGGCTCAGGTGCCGCGTAAATACATCGAGCACCGCAATGTTCGAGATCCGCATTTGTCCAAATGTTGCCTGAATCTGACGAATGCGCAGCGACGGGTCTTCGTCGTTGCCGTGGTCAGTATAGATCAATTTGATTGAGTCGTAAAACATTGATGGCACAATGGACGACGGCAGCTCGCGTAGATATAACTTCAAAACGTTTGCAACCACAGACGGGTGGTATTTTGTTAAAACCTTATCGGGAATTGGCAGGCCAGTGTTAATTTCTTTGCGCAACGCGTGCACTTCTTTTAGTGAAACATCCTGAACCCAGATATTAAGTCGCACCTCGTCGTTCTCAAGTACAGGGTATTCATCGTCGAGGTGTCTTAAAATGGAAGACACGATGAGCGGAACGCGCTTACTATCACCCCTGCAGCGCAGCTCAAGGTCAATTCCAAATGTCCAGCCCTCAGCAGGACTATAGTAATTGTCGTAGACGGGGACTCTAGGTGCGTAGCCTCCTGTCTTGTAGCTTTCTAAAAAGTATAACAAGTCGCGTTCGGGGACGACGGTTTCCTGGTATAACAGGTATTTGTCGACAGAAGCCTGGATTGAAGGCACTACATTGGACAGGCACGCCAAAAAGTCAAGCAACACACGCTTGATCGCATGGAGTCGGTTTGACTCGCAACGCTCCATCGACGATAGATGCTCAAAAATTCCCTCTTCTAACTCGCACCGCGCGTCGTCAAGCTTTATCACCGCATTCCTGTATTTGGTGTCAAGCTCCTTGACCTCACGCTGGAGCTTCTGCATGGGCGTCTCGTCCGGATGTGGGTTTGAGTTGCTTAAATAATTGCTAATAGTGCCTGACAGGTATTCACTCACAAACGGGCTGAAAGCGTTTTCCTTTCCTCCGCTACCTGGCTTTTCTATGCGGGCTGTTTGAAACGCAGCTTTTTTCCACTGATAGTTGAGTACGGACGAGTTGGCAAATTTGTTGCCGACTTGGCCGACGAGACGTAGGAATCCATTCTGGATCAAATCCTGGCCAAACTGCTCAGCGATCGCCATGTTGCCACTAGTGACATTATTCTGTAACCACAATACAATGTCAGAGCCAGTAGAAACATTACTGTAAGTGCCCATGATTGGTACCTTAACCTCTTTCTGGTGTATTTCTAAAAGCATTTGCTTCAACAAAGCACGAACCTGTGTTGTGGAATAAATGACTTCAGCAAGCTCAATTGGCTCGTCCTCCTCATCCTCATAAATCGACTCGGAAGGCTTTGCTTCTTTTTCAGCCTTGATCTTGGCCTCAGCATCCTCCTTTATAAGACGCTCTTTTTCTTGCTTTTCCTTAATTGAAGCCTTTTCAAGATCTTCGTCAATCCCATTCACAAGTGTTCCTTGGCTTTCGCGCTCGGCTTCGTCAGCCTCCCTGGCTTCATCTAACAGCCTACACTTGTTAAAGTATTTTCGTTGCACTTTTTGCACCTCCTGTCCCTCACGTTCGTATACTTTCAATTTTGTCTTAAGAAAGTCTGCACTGCGATCAATTTCACCGCGGTAAACTTCGGTCCACTTGCCAAATGGCTGCAGTACCATGCGCTGAATGTTTTCTGACACCTGGATGTGGTGCTTTCCCTCCTCACCCATTTCTTTGACAACACCCTCGTAGGCTTGGCGCACAGTGGCGCCCTCGTCACGCCCGAACCCGAGGCCTGGAGCGTGATTTTGTTTGATCTCGACTAACTTCATGCCGTAGATGTTCTCGGCTTCGGCGCGTGCCATTGCCATGGCAAGGAATTCGTCATTTTCAGAGCATCCCTGACGTAGTTTATCGTATGCAGAGTTTATACCTAAAAAAAAAAAAACAGAGGCGGGTGTTAGATACGAGAAATAACAAAACATGTAGTTTCAGTTTAGAATGGCTCGATAGGAAATCATACCGGTGGTATAGTCAATGGTCCAAAAGCTTTCTGCAAAAGATGGCATTGAATTGCAACTGGTATTCGTGTATCAATATGTGTGTTTTCGTGTCCGTAAAGTCAATTAGGCTGCCGAATATTCTGGTGGTGGTAAAATAGTACGTTGGTCAGGTTACTTGTACTGTTAGGCAGGAAAATGTTGTTGTGTCGCTGATGTTTGATTTTCTGAAGAGGAAAAAGAAGAAAAATGAAACAAATTCAAAAGTAAACAAAAAAAGAAAAAAAATAATCATTAATGAAAATAATGCAAAATACAAGTACACATACGACTACAACAATGTCAAACAATCGTTTTAAAAACATCAGACTCTTCATAATCGTTCTTTTTTTAAAATAAAAAGAAAAGTAAATCTACACCTTACTTGACCTGTTAGTTTTTACACCAGCATCAGGGAGACGCACTCATCAAGGACATCCAACAGTGCACCGGACCGCAAATGAAAATGTTTTATTTGTGTGTGTGTTTGTTTGTTTTTTTGAAAAAAACGGTTTCATGATACAATTAATAAATAAGTGTGTGTGTTTATAAACAGTTGGGTCCAGTAACATCATTAGCAGCACCAATTTATCGAAAAAACTGTTTTTTACTTCCTGGCTGTTGTTTTCTAGGCTTGGTCGGCGGGGCCGTAAACAATGGTTTGTCACTGAATCCTTTTCGGAAAGAGGTCGTGCGAGCCTGGATTGAACTGGGAATTTCAGTCTCGTGTTCGGTCTCGGCCTCCTCGTCCTCAATGTCCCTCACACTTTTTGCAGCAGCGACAGGCTCGGTAGAATGTGTCTGAATAGGAGTACTCACAAAAGGGTCACTAATTTGCCTGTTTTTCTTTGCTGATGCTATAATGGCTGCAACTTCATCCCAGTCGTCATCACTATCAGACCATTCGCCGGTTGGGATTTCCCGCTTTTTGCCCGGCCTCACTGGAGACAGTGATATATCTAGTGAGTTCTTTCTTTTGTTGCTGCGCGACTTCTGCGGTATTGGCGTCGACATGCCTTTCAGTGACTCATCAATGCCAGTAGAACTAGCAGTAGAAGTTGTGGTGGTGGAAGCAGCGATAGTGTCTTTGCGAGGTCCAAACAGCACGCGCGGAACGTAGTTTTTAAACGGGTCACTACCAGTCGCAAACGGCCGAAAAATCTTTTTGCCTCGAAAAATGTGCCACATACCTGGCACGTCATGATTAATAGACGAATCATACGGGTGTTTTTGTTTCACAGTCGATGATGACGCTAATGAAGAGGAGGAAGATGCAATCGGTTTAGATGTGTCCAGGTCATCATCACCGTCAAGAACTGTTCTATGATGTGGCCTTTTCGATGGTCGTGCAGGTGAAAACACGGGCGGGGCTGAAGGGAGTGAGTCGTGAAACACTTGAAGCTTTCGCTTCTTTACTGGGCTCGGCCTAACCGACGCTAGCTTTCTCTTGAGATCAGCCACAGATTTTGTAGTGGCTTTTTCTGACTTGGACGATGATGCTGATGCTGATGTAGATGCTGGGGGGTTTGTGAACAATCTCGTGCCTTTCAGATTTTTCTGGACATTAGCACCGGTCTGCCCACGGGATGCAGATGTGTTTGTAGTCGTAGAAGATTTCGCTGATGCTGTGGTCGATGTGACTTGTTTTCGG
Organism: Geotrichum citri-aurantii; assembly: GCA_030463015.1. Classification (NCBI taxonomy): domain Eukaryota; kingdom Fungi; phylum Ascomycota; class Dipodascomycetes; order Dipodascales; family Dipodascaceae; genus Geotrichum; species Geotrichum citri-aurantii. Next base: position 11,349 of record JAKVQX010000617.1, read on the forward strand.
ATGACAGGAGTTTGGTCCGGAGTCATTGGCAACACAGTCTTTGTTGTGCTAGGCCTAGTCGGTAGTGTCAGTAGCGACATCGAAGAGGCCGGCGATTGAATCAATTTACCATCTTTACCATGGATGGTAGTGATTCTTTTGCGACTATCTCGCTTCAAAGTAGGAGAGACGGGATAAGTGTCAGGTTCATCAATGGGTGCGTACCGGGGCGTCCGGGGCGTGATCATCAAGGCTGACTGGCGAGTCCGTTGAGGCGGAGTCTTTGGGGGCTGTTGAGAAATTGCCATAATAAAATGCGACAATAGTGATAGAAGCAAAACCCGGAAGGTATAATGTCAGCTAACAATATCCAGATAGAAAAAAAATAGAATTGAAATGAAAAAGATCTTGCAGATGCAGAAAGAAAATGGATATGAAAATGTACAACGAACAGTCAAGTCTGGCTTTTCTAATAAATAAACAAGTCCGATGTTAAAAAAACAACTTTGCTGTTGTGAGAGCTAAATTGCAAGACGATAATTTGAAGAAAGAGAAAGCAATAGTTAATCGATAACGTGGAAAAAAATGGAAAAAAAAAAACAAGGAAAATGAAAAACGTGAAAAAAAAAAGGTAAACAAACAGAAATTGTTGGTTTGTTTACATTTACTAAAGTAGAAAAACCTCGTCGCGTCATAATTTTTTCAACCAATCATAAGAGTTTTTTCTACCAAAGTATGAAAATAATTAAAACGCGCCTTATGGTGAGTACGCGACGCGAAAAACACCCCCACGAAATGGTGCATTAGATTTGTAAGTGATCATTTTTTGTTAAAGAAAATAGCCAAGAGTGAATTTGCTTTTTTTTTTTTTTTTCCTACATCCGATTACATGCATTTGACAACAGACAGGCTTTTAATCGTTAACTGCCCAAAAAAATCGAGCTTGTAGACTTTTTGAATAACAAATATTCTTGATGCGGGGTTGACATTTTGATTCTTCACGAAAAAGATTTTTAACTTCTGTTAAAATCCCTGTCGAAGCTTATATAGAAACGGAAGTTGATGTAATCACCTTAAGGCAACCCCAAGCTAAAAAAATTTGTTTGCCAATTTGTTGAAAACGCTACTTCAAGAGTCTCAAAGAAAACACCGTTTTGATTTGATTTATTCTTGACAAGATTTTTTTTCGTTTTGTGTTTTCAGCTTGTTTTTTTTTACTATTTAAGGGCAGTAATTAAACTTTACCATTGCGTGTTAATACAAAAAAGAAAAGTATAGTGTTTACTCACCTACACAAACTCGAGAGTAGAATTAGCAAGAAAAGAACCGTTTACTGTATCTATCAGTTTCCTTAAAAGGAGTGTTCGCGCTGTTATAAATGGCGTTCTAAAGCAGGTACCCTTGAAAGTATAGATCTAACTTCAGTCACTCTGTGAGCTTAATAACTGGCTTGGTAGATCTAGTAATTGCCCGTGTTGCATGATAGCAAGCGTGTCAAATCAAGTTTTTCACTTTGTACGGCATAGTTTGATCGTTAGATTCAACGTTTTTTAAGCCGCAAATTCTAAACGCGATCTGTTTTGGGTTTAAAACTTTTTGGGAAGGATACCATGCTGGTTGTTAATGAAGACCTTAAGGAGTAGCTTAAATTGCACTCTACAGCTTGGTTTTCATCAAAAAAAAAAAAACAAACCATAACTAAAGTTGAAAATAAATAAAAGTATAAAATAAAACACTAAATTAAAGAAATTGTTGTTTTTAAAAGTAAACCCAATTAAATTCATTTAGCAAGACAAGTTTTCAGCTTGTTGTAATGAGGGAAGAATTCTCAAGAAAGAATAAAAAAAAAAAACTAAACAGAATAACTTTAATCACTGAGAAGACTAATAGGAACAACCATCAAACCATAACAAAAACACAAGTACAGTAAAACCCCGTTATAGGTAACCTATTTTGAAACCGGAGTTTGTGGACTATAACGGGGAATTGTTCATAGCGAAATTAGTTGTTTTACATACTATTTTTCATCAAATTATATAATAAGGCTACCTGATTATATAACATTTCTCGAAACTAAACAAATCTACATGCTTTAACG
>JAKVQX010000618.1:0-13406 GCA_030463015.1 Geotrichum citri-aurantii
ACAACAACAACAACAACAACAACAACAACAACAACAACAACAACAACAACAACAAAAATGGCTACAGAATCTATGAATAGACTACAGTTTCAACATTAATAACACTTGAAAATACTACATATAGTCTTCAGTTTTTTTTTTGTTCTTCTTCCTATGGATGTAGAGTTGCGGATGTGCACTGCTGCACAATGGTGGATCATGGTCTCTATGTAGCAAATGTAGGATACCTACACACACACACACTTGTTAAACATCTTAATATCTACTCCTTAAATACGAGCCTACTGCCTCGGCTGTAGATAGAACCCGGTGGAAAAAACAAACCTTTATTATTTTTAATTTATTTTTTTTTTTCAAAAAATGAAAAAAAAAAAAAATCTAAAATGACTGAAGTGTATGTACTGCACGTTCTTCTTCGTTCTTTTATTTTTTTTTTTTTTCTGTTTAGACTTCTCCCTGAAAACGAGGGGAAATTATTCAACTCAATTGGATTAAGGATCGCTGAACAAGCCTCAGCCCTCTCAAGAATAACAAAAGGAAAAAAAAAAAAATTAAAACAGGGAGAAGATGTGTATGTTCATTTATTTACGGTATAAATCTACAGTACCCATCATTCAAACCAAAGGATTCCAAACTGTTAAATGCTTGTGTTTTTATTATTATTTTTTCTCTCTCTCTTTTGTGATTTGTTTCAATTAAAAAAAAAGAGGCTTACAATTATTTTCTCATGTGCGTAGATTGCAGCACGTCCCGGATTCTGTCGCTATGGTGATTACATGATTGAAAAAAAAACAAACGATAAAACCAAACGAAATAAAAGTAAAAATAATTAATATCACTTAAAAGAGCAAAAAATGGTGTGTGTTTGTGTTTTATTTTCTAGCAGAAGGTTCACGGCTTGAACTAAAATTGTTTTGGCTACTGGGATCTCTCATAATGTGGATTTGGATTTAAGAGCTCAAAGTGTTGCAAATTTTGTGCTGGTATCTTTAACGCTGATCCCAACAAAAGTGTTCATGAATACACTTGCTCTTATTAAAGTTTGTCAAGCTTGTTTAAACCTGGGGAAAAAAGAAGAAGAAAAAAAATGAACTAATCTCAAATACGCAGGATACTCAAAAACTCAGTGATTTATTAAGTAATATGGCTGAGACAAAAATTTACCTAGCCCTTTAATAAATTTCAATTGTCAACATGCATTTTTTATCGTTTTTCAGGCGTATCGTATTATACGTACAAATAAAATTTCAGTCTTTTTTAATTTTTTTTTGTGTTGAAGCTTTAGACAGATTATGGAACCTTTCACGCTGGTTTCCATGATAAATGTTAAATAGAGAGTGAGATAGTCTGGGGTTTGTTTTTAGCTTATAAGATACTGTTGAAACAAAAAAACAACTCATAATCTTGTCATACCACTCTTTCTACGTTTCTACGCTGTGGCTCAATTGATTTTGTGGTCATCGCATTAAATTTAACAAATCCTAACCCTTTTTTTTTTTTTTTTTTTTTTTTTGGTTCAAGCAGGGGTTGGGGTCTGTTGTAGATTTCATTAATAAGGCATCAATAACGATAAAGACATAAACTATCACCAGGTGAGAACTGTAAGTACTGGCATTGGCCTAATCCACTTCAACGGAGTTAAAAAAATTTAAATTAATCAAGAAGAAGAAGGAAAAGGGTCGGGAGTTTGTATACGTCTTAGTGTAGTTCAATGGTATGGCCGCAAAGAGAGTTTTACTTCCGTTCTTTCTGTTTTGTGTTTTTTTTTTTTTCAACTTTAGTCTACGTACCTTTGTCGAGAGATGAAAAAAAATCTTTTTATGAAAAATACAAAAACAAACAAACAGTAAAGTACAGAATTGAATTCATCAAACCGTGTTTTGCCGTGAGCCTGTAAATAAAACAAACTCTGTCACGTCAGTTACTAAGAATCGCAGATAGAGAGACATGATATACTAAATCACACACATGCACACCCTCTGACAGAATAATATATCAACAACATCCTCTGGCCAAGTGTATAGCCCTGAGTGCCCACGAACTAGTTTTGAAAGCTGCCAATGGCCTATCTTTGAAAAAAAAAAAAATGGAGAGAGGAAATGTACACAAATACAGGTACCACGATAATTGCAACTATCAAGGGTCCATAGTTTTTTGTTTTTTTTCTCAGAAGCAACAACAACAACAACAACAACAACAACAACAACAACAACAACAACAACAAAATTTAGTAGTGAAAATTAAGGGTCTGGGTTTAACAACAACAACAATTTCAAGAACAACAAAAGTGACACGCAGCTAAATTTTGAACATGAGCCAAGCAGTGAATCGTTCAATACACACAAATAGTACCACCATTTTTTTTAATTTCTTCAACCCGCATCTTACGAAGCTTGTGCTTCTCAAGAAGTGGTTTTAATTTTAATTTATTGCTTGCTGATTAACTATACAGAGGGGGAAAAAAAAAATTTCACACACATGTAAATCAGTGCTTGAAACAGAAAGTAAAGAGAATGGTACGTATTTTACTTAACTCTAGGGCGCTAAATAGTTGCAGCACCATGTGGTAGCCAGTCCTGAGTCAAAATCGCTTCGTCAGTTATAGTACAACTTACAACAATCAACGTGAAAAAAAACTACCGTATTGACAGCACCGCCAAAATCGAGCTCCGGACTCTAGTAAAAAGCAGTGCTGATGACTAGCCACTGACAGAGGAAGCAGTTCTTATTAATGAAAATACTATTATTCGCACTACTGTACAGTACTCAATAATAATACAAATTACCATAGCCAGTATACAGAGCTAAAGGTAGTTCACAAATTATAGTAGGTTGAAAGCGAACGTGGCTTGAGATTGGGACAATAGCCAACTGGCTGCCATGTTAACAAAAAAATTGAAATATTTTTGAAAAATTAAACCTGATTAGTGAAATGCAGTTTGTGTGTGAAATCATAACACGCTCTTAATACAAAGAAAAAAAACCAATCTCTGCTACCACTGTTTGAACATAATGCCAAATATGTCTTTTTGTTAATGTGTCAAGTTTAACTACTACAAAACATGCTTGAACCACGCTTTCTCAAAATAAATAAATTTAGAGGCATACTGCAACCAGAGGCACCCTCGGAAAGAAAAAAAGGGGTGCGTGTACACTACTAATTCCGAAAGGCTTGCTTCTCAGTTCACCCACATCTGTGTTGTGCCAAAAAAAATTTTTTTGGTCTTCAAACAAGCTCTTTCTTTTCCACTGTACCAAGCCAATGACAATCTAATAGTTACAGTATTTAATGAAAAATAGAAGATCGGCCGGCCGAGGAGAAATAACCACCGTGCGCTCACAAGCAGCAAAAAAGTCTAAGGAAATGGTGTGCTGTCTACCATTGGGTCTAGCTGCCATTGTTTTGTCGCTCTATTAAGAAGAAATTTTTTTTCCTTCACATAATTACTCAGTACATTGTTGAGTTTTACCTAATGGTGGCAAAAAAAAACTTACCTTTTTCACTCTAAGATATGTGTCTAGCATGGTACTGTCTTCAGATTAGTATTCAATCCTTATTGTGGAAGGGGGTGTAAATTGACTTTTTTTTTCATTTGGCCTGAAATTACAAGTCCTTTCTAGAATAGTCAGTTTATTTTACCTTCACGCAAATCTGTAGTGGCTGTGAGTCTATTTCATTTCTATAAAAAAAAATTACTCTCACACAATAAAAAAAGCGTACACTAGTTATTTTGTTCTCCAGCTTAAGCACATAGCATTAAATGAGCTTCTATCAGACTTTCACCAATACAATAAATTTGTTTCAAACCCCCCACTTATCCACCCCAAAGATACTGTAGCAGTGAAGTTGATTTTAAAATTTTATGCTGTTTGATAGCAGTAAAAAGAATTTTCAATGACCATGGATATAGTATTACATCACGCTAGGTTTTTTTATAATCATGTAATCGAGGCATTTCCGTATATTTTTTTCACAGAGTATTTAGAAATCAGCCAATGGTTCAGCAGAAACAGAATTCGCAACATGCATGGTTTTATCAGGACGATAGCTGAATCTCTGGTCTGGGTTAGGTTACCTTGTTAAGACACCACAAAAGAGTAATAAAGGATGAAAATTGCCTGTGAATATTTCTTGAGCCTGTTGACCACAGTAATTAAAGATTACATATTCAACAAAAACTATAGTGGCGTAATTTTAAAAGACTCTTTTTTTTCTAAAAAAAAAACCCGCGTAGATTTGTGATGTCCACAATGACATTACTGTACTTATGATAATAAATTTAAAATATAATGCGTTGGTGTTTAAGAGAAGTGCCATCTTCTAGACCCTAGCCCCACATGTCATAAGGGAGATAGGGGGTAATGGTCAAGAGTCAGGAGTACAGTAATCAAAACCCTCACACATCAGAGTCCGTCCAGAGAGCTATTTCAACATGGGTAACTTGGTGACGCGATAGGAGGCCTTCTTCAAAATTACCAGGACGACCACTACCAGTTGTTTAGTCCCTCCTTACTAGATTTGTGGATTTATAACTTAGGTAGATGAACCCATAAATTGTTCAAACACCAAAAAAACAACAACAGCTAAATATTCATATGACAACAAAAGATATAACTATATACCACAAAGAAGGCATTAATTTTAGAATCTTTGTCTCTATAAAACTCTTAAAGTAGCGTTTTCAGCGCGCGTTAGTGGTTTTTGCATTTTATGGCGCCGGGTTCTTCATGGACTGATGCATGTGCTAAAGGAACTCTGAAATGCAGAACAACCAGTAGGTTGATACCAGAGATTGACAGCAAGTAAAAAAAACCTCAACTAGCTAGACTAACCAAGCGAGCCAATGAAATAGAAGATGTGGTAAATATTCTAAAAAAACTTTTACTACGGTTTTCATCTCTTTCTTGGTATCAAGTAAAAAAAATTACTGGACCAGGTTCTAAGAAAACTCTTCTTAGGAGTGCACGTTTTGTGAAAATGCAAAGGACACATTTCTTAAAGACCTGTTTAACTGTTTTCTACCTGACCACTTTTTTAGGTCATGGACTCGCTCAGTGATGGATCTTTTTTAAAAATACTTTGAAAGTGCGCTATCGCCTGATTGCAGCTGGGACGGCTTGCTTGAGAAATGACAAGAATCAGTTTTTGTGAAGAACTTTTTCATTGGATTTGGGGATACATACACTACCTTGTAGCTGGTTTTTTTTTCAGGAGGGTAATGATGCGCCTGGGCTTAGTCCAATGCATTAACATAAAACACAAGTTCAAAGATTTAACCAGTCCTTGGCTGCTGCAATAATTAAACATCAGGACATGACATAACCCCCAAAATTTCTCTCAATAACAGCGTTCAAGACAGTCTACAGAGGTTTATCTGCTTGTCAATCACTTAACTCAGAGAAAGTTTTTTGTCAGCTCACATTTCACCCTATCCATGTAAAATTTCAAACGAGAGAGACAAACAAAAAAGTAGTAAAAATAACAAGGCATAAAAGTTTCAGCAATGCTAAAAAAATTTCAAAAAAGAGATGAGCAGCTATTCCCGTTATAGCATGCCATTGAATGCCACTAAGCCTGAACAGTTTGGTGTAGTCGCACCATGATCTCGCGTTGGAGCGCTGCCTTAATAGATGATTTAGAATATGTGGTTGGCCTGGAAACCATGAACTAGCTTTTTTCTTCTGGAAACATGTGTTTTAGGCAAAGTGTTCGTACAAAATCATTGAGCAAAAGCATTAAAAAGTCTTTTTTTGAAATTCTTTTTGTCTTTTTTCTGGAGTCGTCTATTGTGTTTTTCAAAATTGAAGCTGTTGTAAGCGTACCTTTTTACTTTTGGACTTGTTGGCTGGTTCTATGTCCACTAAAACTTTAATTTTTTTTCATTCAAACAGCCAGCGCAATAAACGCAAGAAGTTTTTTTTCTTCCAAAATCACAAGAAGTATATACTATATAGTATACATGTTAAGCTCTACAAAAACCATATGGCCGATACGGTATTCTAGGAAGCGCTTCAACACACATCTTTTCTTACTTATGGTCCATAGTTGTTTGGTACAGCAATAACATAAAGAAAGCCAAAATAAATTTTAATCAAGTTAAAACACCTGGTATTGGAGTGAAGATTAGTTAATGTGATTTTCACTCTTTTTTGTTTGCTTGGGCAACAGGAAATACAAGCATTAATGAAAGACGACTTCCATCTAATAACAGTTTAGCTTTCAGGCTAGGGTCACTGATATTGAGCTTACAAGTTTATGGCCCGTTCTAAGACTTAGACAGAAGTTAGACCGCATAGTCAATCTAACAAAAATGCTGAACGAGTTTTGTAAAACGTATCTTCTTAGAGCTAACTTACTACCCAATTGACTAAGACCAGTAATTCCAAGTACAACAAGACATATGAATGCACCAATACTGATCACAAAATTTAAAAACATCTTTACAAAAAAATAGTGTAAAAATTTCAAACATAAAAACAAAGTAAAAATAAAACGCTCGTACTAAAGGGTTTGCAAGGAGTATATCTAGACTACCATCTTAAAATAGAACGTTAGAAAGCCCCAATTGTTAAGTTTCCCGCAGGGTACTACAGGTATCACGATCACATCAATCCACTAAAAAAAACTTTGGCTGCTTTTGCGATTTGTTAGTTCACATACTTTTATTGTTTTAACCTCATTTGGGCCCAGGCACCATCAAGTCGCAACTTACTATTAGAACAAAACGCCTAAGAAAAATTTTTCAAAAAAAAAACGTGAAATTTCGCACTAAAACAATGGATTTTTTTAGGTCAATAGTTCAATCTTGAAAATTGAACGAAATACTTGTTTGAAAAAAAAACAGATCTTAAATTTTTTTCACCGAATACAAACACATTAGTCTCAGTTACAAAAAAAATTTCTTTCTACATCCGTTTCAAACAATGAAACTCTTAACAAGTATAGCTGTTAATCACAAACTAGTTTGCGTGTTTGAAATTCATACACTTCTTAGAAATACTAAACCTAGACCTGAACAATGTAAACACATATCTTTTCAACTGTAATAAATTTTTTTGCTAAGGACGGATTTGGTCTATAATCCAACACATAAAAGACCATCAGCAAGAAACGTAACGCCTATGTGTTTTGCAATTTCATGCTGTTTTATTTTTTTTGCAACTTGTTTGACTAGTTCTGTATATGGCCCTGTTTTTGTTGTGACCAGTTTTTCACTATTTTTTTCTGAACGGAGAGTTAACGTGCACCAGATTTTTTTTTTGTCTAGTCGATTGTTTTTTGTTTTCGCCCAGGGTTGGTGTTCGATTGGGAGCAAACTAGCCTTGGGGATCGAACACAATGACAATTCACAGTCGCCTAAATTAATTGAAAAATTTTCCAAATTTTTTTTTTTTGAAAAATTAAGATCTACATAGAGACCACGGTTCCACGATTTTAATTTAACTCACACGCGCTTGGTATTTTTCTTTTCAAGTCCGATTGTCATCTCCAAAATTAAGGTCGGAGAATCCAATTTTTTTAAAACATTTTTTATGAGCAAGCAAATATTTGAATATACAGCACTTTAAGCTGTGAATATCTAATGCATGAAGAAATTTCCGTAAAATTAACTTGATCAAAGCAGACCTTTGTGAATTTCCAAAATAACCTATAAACTTTCAAAGAAAGTTGCAGCTTTCTGGTGCTTTAGTTCTTTGTGGTTATGAAATAATTCTACAGAATTACACCATGATTAGCGTAACCTCTCTTAGTGAATTGTCGCTTTTAGGACCGTGTCGTAAGCAATAAGAGCAGTGATCATCAAAAAAAAATTCTCCCCTGTACAAGAAATAAAACGACTTTAAACCTCTAGATTACAAAATAAATTTCATTCATTTATTTAGGGTATTGCTACTGATCAATAACATGTTTGACTCAGTGTTTGCCAGATTGGTAAAATTTGATTCTTCAGAAAGTAACGACAACAACAACAAAAACTAGCCGTCATAAACAAAACTCAAAAGCAAAAAAAATTAAAAAATGGAATGCGTATATCGAGTTCAAAAACAATGAAAAAGAACCCAGAAAAAGCTTTTGTTAAATGAAAAATTTTCACAAATCCGTGTACGGTCCATTGTATTCATTCCTAAAAGGGAAGGTCGAGCATAGGCTACGCAAAGAACAAAGAGCCAAAACTTGCAGAACATGTAACTGGTAAATACCTAGTAAAGGCCTGACAGGGCTGAACCCCTACAAAATGCCCAGATTCCGTTGCGCTGAAGGCTCAAAAGCAGGTTTCTTTATCAGAGCTCAAATAAGGCACTATAAAAATCAAATGTGAAAAATTACGTGATATTTAAATTAGCCTTTACAACAAACTAGTCTAAAAATACTGCTAAATTTTGTACACAAAAAATCCATCAATGCCTTCTTGAGAGTGCATGAGATTTAAAAATACTTTTCTGCCTTGATCAGCCAAAATTCCAATCATAAATTGGAAACGGATTCAAATAATTATCTAATTACAAGAGTTAACAACGAAAAGCACGATATAAGATAGAAGCTGGAGCTGATTAGATATTTCATAGGTGGTTATTTCGTTAAATGCCGGTCACTTGTGTCAACACAAAATTGTTGTCGCTCAAAAAACTTTAATCCTAAAATTACTATATATTTCTCAAACCATTTAAAACATTATGATGTCTAATAGACTGGTCAGGAGTTCTCCGCTCAAATTGACAATTTTTCTCTTACAAGTGGAATAAGAAAATCTGAGATTCTGTTTTTTCCAAAAAACTAATTTTGAAAATTTTTACAATTGCGATTGAAAATTTGAAATATTGCTTGAAATTTGGCTAAAAACAAGTTTCTTATGGATCATGGATGCTAGAGATCCGGTACTGGGGTGTTAAAAATTTTTGAGCCATAGGCGTCCCTTGTTGACGTGCATATGATGCTATCATCCCCTCTCAGCAAATCGTTAGACCCAGGACCGGAGAGATGGCTCTTCAAGTATTTGGTGGGAGGCCCTGAGCTGTGCCGTCATCGCTTCTATTTTGGAACAAATCTTCCAGACTAACAATCAGACTTGTGGGGAGGTGAAAAAGGGAGGGGGAAAAGATAGAAGGCGGAAGAATCAACCAACCATACGTCGGCAGACAGACACAGGCAAGCGGTAATTCTAAATGCTCAAAGCGAGTGACAAGTGAAAAATTTTTCACTTGTCAGGCTGTGTCAAGATATCTTTGAACCAGCCAATCAAATGTCAAGTCCTGAAAAAAAAATTTTAACGTCCACATGTGTAAAGTGAAAAAATTTCTAATCACCAAATAGAAGTTAAAATTTTTTCAGCCAACCGTCGCAGCAGGTTTATCTTGTGGGCCAATGCGGGGCCACGATGTGGGTAATTTACATGGAACTGGCAAGCAGTTATGGAAACTAATCCACAAAAAAATTTATGGTAGATTCCATCGGCCTTTACCAAAATGCATACTTAATTATGGGTTACAATCTTCCTCTGAGCCTTCAAGCATCCGAGATTATAATATGTACTAACTTCGTATGTTTACCCGTATTATACAGACACAAATGGCCTTAGATTTAACATCGCTCAAAAAATTTTTTTTTGAATCAGACGATTTACGTTATTAAGTCTTGTGAGTTTTGATTTTTCAATTTTCTACGAATCACAAATGTTTAACTGACCCATATGATAAGCCATATGTTCTGTACTTTGCAGTTACCTCGGAAAAATTTCCCAGTTTTCACAAAATAAGAGTTTAATTGTAACAAATGTTCATGGGCCAGTGCTCTCTGTCTCTCTCATTGTCATGTGCCAGGTTTTATCTGTGCATTAATAATTAACAGTCCGTGAGCATGGCTGAACCTCTGGCTGATGACCCAAGAAGGCCCATATTAATAAACTGCGTGTAATGGTGCGCTTATAGTTTACGAATGAGAGAGAGTGGCCCTTGACTTATGCTGTAATGCCTTATTCTATGTACCACAAAAGCAGAGCTTGCGTTACGCAGGCCTATTATATCAAGGTTCAGAGACTGGGCCGCTTGATTAACACTTTGACAGGTCATTACGTACAATTATAGGTCATTAAGACCCGTTTAAGAGCGCGTGTGAACGAAAATATAATATTGGTCTTTACTAATAAAATCTTTGTTGACAGTTTGAGAAATTTCAAGCGGTTCTCAAGTTACTCAAACCACACAAAAAATTTTCTGAAAAAATTGCGTATCTTGCTGATAGGTTGAGTTGGCTGTTTTCAGCAAAATGAAAAAAAAAAATTTGCAGTAGATATGAGCCTCACATTAAAAAAAAGAAGTTTAGAGCAAAAGGATAGAGCAGTGCCGCTTTTTGTAACGTATCGCTATTTAGTTATTGTTTTACTGAACGCGTGTGATTTGTAAAAAAAAACACTCATAGTCTCTAGAAATTTGAGAGCTACTTGGTGACTTTTAATTATAGCTACTCTAACATCTCTGACCTGGCAGCTGAAAAAAAATTAGTACGCATAAAAACAAACTGTGGTTACCTTGCCCTCAAGTTTCAGAAAGTTTTGACAAAACCGGGGGTTTTCAGGATTTCTCGATTTGCAATACGGTTATTTTTAAGAATTTCAATCTCAAAATTGCAACTTGAAGCAGTGTTTGAGTCTGAGCTTTGGACACGCCAGAATAATGTATAACCGGTCTTTTTACTTGTCGCCTGAGTACTGTATCCTACACATCAAAAAGCAGAACGTAAGTAGGGTCAATGCATCAGTAGCCTCATACACTCAACAGCCAATTTTTATTGTATTACAACAGCCCATAGTAATGAAAAAAAAAGGGGAAGAAAAAGTACCGTACAAGAAGTTTTACTATCAGTCGGGCCTTTGAAAACTTAGAGAGTGTTCTTATTCGCTGTCTTCACCCAACAAGATATTTTATATGGCGTGTGTACATACATATTCCACAATGTGCACTGTACGCACCTGTAACCATCCCCATGTATGCACTATACGTGCAAAACGTACATGTTCCGACAAAAAGTTTTTCTACTGGTGAGGCCAGGTACACACATATTTTTTCAAAGACAGGCCACTTTTTTCTGCTACCAGCGTCTTTTTCATGTCCTATGGGCCGATAGGAGCAGGATTGTTTCACGAAACCAGAGTATACCATGAGGATATATATGTACATCACCTACACGGTTAAGCATAACCAACGGTATGGCCCGATGAATCATGAAAAAAATTGGCAAACTTTTTGGCAGTAAGTGTCATATTTAAAGTAAGACTGCACCCTAAACGTCATTTAGTTGACTCTCGGTAACTTTGGGTCTTTTAATGGTTGGAAGAGTCGGACCACTTCACGATTCTTATCAAAAATTTTTCACCAAAGTAGCTGGGCCGACCAGAATTTTCATCAATCTAAAACTAAACATGAAACACACTTATAAAATTTGTTGTTAACTGGCAAGTGTCTATGTACTAAGTAACGGCAGTGATTCCTTCTTGGGGCCTTGATTTTTATCTAGTTTTCCTTGACCAGTTATATAGTAACATGAGAATAAAAGTAGCAAATAAAGGTGCTTGACCATGCCTAGGATATGGGCAACGTGGCCAACGGGGTCGATATACTGTTCTCGAACAACAGTAGCGACTATTTAACTATACATGATTATGCACGTACTTGGGATTTGAGTAAAACTTGCCAATCATAGCGTCATTTATACCCCTCAAAAATGGGGTGGTCAGTTATTATCACCAAGGGACTGATCATGTCATTTAATACATGTCTCAACGGTTAAACGGGTAAGCCAAGCTGATCATTAGGTCATTGATCACTTTCTACACATAAATTACGTTAATCCTCGGGGGCTAGATTGTTAAACTGGTTGAAGCACTATTTTTATACACTTTTGAAACTCAAAACAATCGGAAAGTTGACGTATTTAGCAAAATGAGAAGTGAAAACTGCGCTGGATTTGGAAAGCATGATGTAGTTATAGTAATGAGTAGTGCTCGTATCAACAACCATTCTCGGAAAGTTTTTAAACCCCGAATTTTTAGCGAAGCGACAGTTAGTTGCTGATGCAGACTTCCTGTCCATTTTGGGAGGACGATCCGATTCGACTTTCCTACTACGAACAATATGACCTGATGATACTTCGGTTATAAGCTTCTCGAGAATCATCAACTATTTTAAAAAAGATACGTTTTATCGCAGCTTGTGAATGGAATTACAATTGAAACTCAATGCTTTTGACCGAGACATTCAAAAATCCGGGGTCCCAAGATTAAGCAAACTTGATTAGACTGAAAAATGTGAAGTCATTACCTCTAGAAGCAATGCATTGGGTCGTAACAACTCTTTAAACAAAGTTTCAAATTCTGGACCTGATCAATTGATAAGTTGAAACTTGGGGGCCTAAAAACAATGAAAATCTGCTACGTTAGTACTAAAAGCAGAAAAAGAAGATTAAGAATGACTGAATTGAAAGCATGATTTTGAAAGATTTTGTTAATAAGTTTTGTGTTTTTAGTCTTTTCAAACCAGCAAATGTTTGGATCTTCGGCTAGCAAGACAGACCTAGAAAATGGGTTAAAAATTGACATTAGACCCTGATCATCATCTTGAAATAAGATACATAAACATTCTAACATGATGTAAGCAAGAATTGTTTCATTTCTTTTGTGTTTTTACTAAATTGAGCACGTTTAAGTGCGTTGTAGCTTCATACTATACTTCTTTAATTCAACCGCCCTAATAAATTTTGCTAAAATTCTATCACAGGCATTATTCTTTCTTATTGCACTATATAGCACTATTTAATAAGTTCAATGGTACTGTGTTTGACACATATAGTAGGGATAACGTATATTTTATGGAATTGTTTTGTGAAAGAAAACTAAAATCTTTTGTTTCCTTCTTCCCTCTTCTTCTTTTTTTTCTTTCTTTTCAAATCTCCAACTCTCAACAAAATTTCAATGACCGTAGCTTTAGGCAAGTTACTGCAGTTCTATGAAAGGTGATAATTTTGTTACTGTTATTGAATTCTCATACATCAACCGATATGTTCCATGCCTAGTAAATACACCAAATGATTCATTTTTTCGGTATGCCGCCACTGAGATATATAGTGTTAGCCACCAAGTCAAATTTGTGATATCTTAAGATTTTGATAACGATTTAGGCCAGCTTTAAACCTTGAGCTTTGCGATGCATTTAAGAGGTCCTTTTGACACTTCGCTTCAGCTTCCTCCATATTCTGGCGATCCGTCTAAAGAGACAGGCGCAATAATGCCTGTCTAAATAAACATGTTGATTATATAACCAGGGTAAGGGCAAATCGTGACAAGGCTTCTGGTTTTGCTTTTTTTTTTTTTTTTTTTTTTTTTTTTTTTTTTTTTTTTTTTTTTTTTTTTTTT
>JAKVQX010000619.1:0-13372 GCA_030463015.1 Geotrichum citri-aurantii
AATAAAATAAAATAAAATAAAATAAAATAAAATAAAATAAAATAAAATAAAATAATTCTACTTTTGGCATAAATCCTAAATTTGCCAGGGTTGGGTCTCGACGTAATGTAATTTTTCAACCAAAATCAGTGCAAACCACTTGCAAGGAGCCCCCTTCATAAGCCATATGAATGTTTCAAATCGCAGATGCCCTATTAGCCGTTTATAAAATAAATGGTCTTGCCCTGGCAACGATAAATATTGTTTTGGTTTTTATGACTACATCTGTAGTGCTGGCCGTGGTTTTACCTGATCTTAATGTTTTTCTGCTGTATGGCAAAACTCGCGAAACTAGCAACAAGCGCGTCGCGCTTTTCCCCTGGCTTAATTGGCTGCTAGATCTATATCTACCTAAACGCTACTTTGCCCATTTCTATATAGTATCGGTCGTCTGCTCGTTTGCAGTGGTAGTTACCAGGTGGAACCAGTCAGGCCTCGGTGCCTGGGTTTTGACTGTGCTTCTTCTTGTTCAGGGAGTCAGAAGACTGCTGGAATGCCTTTTATTAGAGAAGCCAAATCCAAAGGCACTGATTCACATTTCTCATTATATTGTGGGAATTTTATTCTATTTTCTTGTCAATTGTGTTGCTTATTTGGCGTTTAACACGCCCACCATTCCGTCGGCTTTGAGAGTAGTTTTATCTATTGTGGTTTTCACTGTCGCTTCTGTATACCAGTATTTGTTTCATGCTCATCTCACGTCGCTGGTAAAATACACGCTACCTTCTTTCTCCTTGTTCCAGCTTGTTGCCTGCCCACATTACCTGACCGAGATTTTTATTTATGCTTCATTTTTGTTAGTTACACCAAAGGCCTGCCTTTTTTCGGTTTATCTGATAGTAATCTGGGTGCTAATAAATCTTTCGGCGTCTGCAAAACAGACACAGATGTACTACCAGGCGAAATTTAACACAGCCCAACTATACGCAATTATTCCCTACATCTACTGATGGATTTTAGTAGTTTACAATAATAAAATTTTGTTTGCTTGACAACAGTTTCATATCAGGAAGTAGGCTGATAGTACATCGTATTTTAACTTTTAGTTTTTCATTTTTTTAGTTACATAAGTTAAAAAAAATACAAAAGGACATGAATCTAACAAATTTTTGCACACTATGTAAAAGTCTGCCCCATCTACTATTAAAATCTATTTATATTTTATTTCGCTCTATGGCTACAAACATTTCTCGAATTTAATTTTTATGTCAACAGAAACTTGACAAGATCACTTCTGCATTATTTTAATTTAATTGAAAGACAGAGGAAAAACAAATACAAAATATCAAGCTTATTTTCTTTTGAGAAGATGTAATAGCAAGTTGAATCACTTAACTACTGATTAAATCTTTATTTCTTTATAAATCTGAGCTTTTTCTCCAAGCTCTTAGTGGTTTTTTCTCAATACCCACGTTTTGATTCACAATAAGTACAAACTTTCAGTGAATGTTCAAAATCTTTTGACTGGTTAAACTGGCATTTCTGGCTTCTCTCTGAGGCTTTTCATGTTTCTGAAGTAAGGTTCTAAAGAAAAATATTGATATCTACGCCTACGCTTTTAAATTCATATCTATTCTGTCTAACAGAAAATGTCGGAGTGCTTTTGCATAAAGTAACTAGAGCTTTTGTATCTATCAGGGTCATATTTTTCAAGCTTGACATTTACCTAGTATAGCTTCCCTCTCATAATTCTACCGTAGTTTGGTTTTACATCATTCTAGGTATTGTTTTTGTTTAATCCTAAACTCAAATCTAGATAGAAATTTGTATGTGCAACTAAACAAAACAACAAAATAATAAGAACAGAAGATTGTTTTTTACAAATTTTTTTTTAAATAAAGCTGTATAATTAACTTATAGTTTGAACGCGTCACTATATTTCTAGTACCTAATAACTTTCAATTATTACTGATTTTTTTTATCGAGAACCGCATCGAATCATTATTGTTTTAGTTGATAGTCTCTATAGCTGTAATTGTGAATTATACGTACAAAATTGTGTCTAATTCAACAAGAGTTAACCAATTTAGTGAGCGTTAAGGCCGATGATTTTTTATTTTGCTTTGGCGATGCCAAAGTCTCTATAAACCCAATTTGATGTTAAGTAAAGCCTGACAAGGACGTAGCTGTTTTTTAATATTCTTTTTTTTTGGTCAAAAAATGATTCAAAAGAAAAGAATGTTTACACCCTATTCACTATTTTACTTCATTTTGACTTAATGACGCCAATTCACTATAAGCTTAATCTGTGTGAGAATAAAAAAACAAATAAAGTCCTTGATAAAATGTGCGAGCTTATGAAGGAAATGAGGTAGTATAACTTTTGCAGGCTGTTTTCCTAATCTGATAATTAATTTAATTGCGGTGGGAAATGGTAAAACTTGAGTACCGCTCAGGTGTTATGGTTTTAAGGAAAGCCTGTATCGAGCTTTTAAAGTGTTTTTTTTAAGGTTCTCACATCTCGATTCCCAGAAAGATCAATCATTCAACTAAGATATGGCTTTTCTAGGTTTGCACTTTTAGTATCCGTGGCTGCCATCTAAAACTTGCACTTTCTTCATTTAATATCAGGGGACGCTATAACCAGGTTATTATTGTTTTCAATTTTCTCAATGTGTAGTTGTTTGTTTTATCTTTTAGATGCCTCGAGAAGAGCTGTAGTTACCCAACTCCCCTCTGAGGTCGGACTTGGAGTGTAAAAATCATTTTTTGGCACTTCTATAATTGCCAGGCTTCAGAGTTACTTCTATCTTCCTGGAAATTTTTTTTCTTCCTCTGAGGCTATTGCCATTTGCTGCAGCTTTAAATCAATTCTTTATTTAGCATTTTTCAAGCTTGTCTGTTGTTTCAGAAATAATTTTTTTTGGCTGAATCCATCTAGGGCATTCAAAAAGATAATACAGCTCATCTTTGGTGACTGGTTGCTCATTTTTAGGTTGCTTTATAGTTGGGTTCTTCTGACAGAACTATTTACCTGCACTCATAATAATTATAAAATTTCGAAATTAATTAATGTTGAAAGAGCCCTTCTGAACAAAAAGTTTTGATTTTTCAAATTTTCAAAATCTCTCTTAAAAAAGCTCAAGCTCACGGAAATCCTACGTATACACAGAATCACATATTGTTTAAAATGTGTATATTAGCCTTATAAATAAATCAATAGTCTCACATTATGACCTCATTTTTAACGTCATTCTTAATTTCCTTGTGAGGAAGAACAACAGTGTTCTGAACGTGAACTTCGTCAGCAACAATGACATTAGAAGCCAGAATGGTAACAGTGTGGACTTTGGCGCCATCCTTGATCACAGTCGAAGTATGGTCGTCAACGGCGGTGGGAGAGCCCTCAACACGGGCCCATGTTCCAACCTTACTACCCTTGGACACGATGCTGTGAAGGATGATGGCGTGCTGCTTGATCTCAACGTCATCTAGGATGATACTGTCCTTGACTCTAGCACCTTTGCCAATTTTAGCGTTGGGGCCAACAGACACGTTGGGGCCTAACTTAGCAGTTGGGTCAACGTGAGCAGAAGAATCGATGTAAACAGGGGGAACAATAGTGGCCGAAGGCTGAGCCAGTCCAGAACCGTTGGGATCAGCCTGGAAGGCTTGCTGCAGATAGAGTGCATTGGCAGGGACGGCTGAACCAGCAGTTTTAATCTGTCTCCAAAAGTCTTTGGTCTCGTAGACGTAAAAAGCACCAGTCTCAGGTAGTCTAACGAGAATGTCTTTCTCTAGACTGAGAACTTCCTCGGAGTCGTCATCTTCGTGAAAGGCGGCCTTGAGAGAGTTCTCACGGGCGTCTCGTGCGTCAGCAATGACGTCAAAGAGGCTTTTGTCAAATAAATAAACACCAGCATTAATTAGGTTAGAGATTTGGGACTCAGGTTTCTCAACGTAGTGGACAACCTTCTGATTACCATCACTAACGATGGCACCGAAGTTTCCGGCAACCTCCTTGGGAACCTTGGTTCCAAGAATAACAGCCTTGGCGGCTTTTTCTTCGTAAAGCTCGTTGATCTCCTTGAGCGGAAAAGAGCAGCAAATGTCAGCATGGATAACAAAGAATTTTGATGGGTTTCCTTTCAAAATGACATCCCTGAAATGGTATAGGCCTCCAGCAGTACCCATCGCTTTGTATTCACGAAGATACTTAATGGAGACATGAGGATGCTGCTTGTGAGTCTCAGTGATGAAGTCTTTGAAAACACCGTCCTCATAGAAGCCAATTAAAAGAATTTCCTTGACAGTGGGAACTGCAACGACAGAGTCAATAGCGTGCGAGAGAATAGGTTTGCCAGCAACAGGGAAGAGAACCTGAATGAAAGTTAGAAGAGAATTGGCAATGCCCATGAACAATAACAATTACATACTTTCGGGATGTCCAAACTAAGAGGTCTAAACCGAGTGCCTCTGGTGCCACCGCCTACCTAAATAGCGTTAAATAGTTAGTACCAAGACGTGTGCTAGCAAAGCTGAAGCGCAGAACCACGTACAAGAATCAAAGCTTTTGATGCCATTGTTAATTGACTGTCGTTAATATTTGATTGTAATAGAAAATGTGAGGAAAAAAATTGAATGTGATGTTTGAGGTTTAATAAAAGAAGGAAAGAAATATGATAGTAAAGAAGGAAGAAAGGAATGGAGAGGATAATTTGTAGAATTTAAAAACGTGAGGTGAAGAGAGTCAAAGAAGGGCTCTTTGTATACAAAAAGATGGCGGGACCTCATCATGTTTGCATATTTACGCGCTACGTGCATAACAAACTCAAAATGCGTAAAATGCGTATGGATGGGTTAAGATTTCTTTGTCAAATTTAATTTGACCAGGACTTGCGCCTTGCCATAACTTCAACTTTTTTTTCCCATTTGTTTGATGACAGAAGAATGACAAATAATTAATAAACAATCTTATTAATCATGACAAATAAATGACAAATAATTAATAATTTAGTTTAGTAATCATGACAAATAAATGACAAATAATTAATAGATTTTAGTAATTGTTACAAATAAATGACAAATATTTAGTAATCTTTATTGCTAATCATGACAAAAACTAACATAATCATTATTAATTAATATTGGTGATCATTAAAAATATTTAACAAATGATTAATAATTTAGTTTGGTAATCATTAAAAATAATTAACAAATAATTAATAATTTAGGCTGGTAATCATGACAATTAGCTAACAATAATTAATAATTAGTCTTGGTAATCATTAAAAATATTTAACAAATAATTAATAATTAATCTTGGTAATCATTAAAAATATTTAACAAATAATTAATAATGCAAGTTAGTAATTATTACAAATAGATAACAAATTATTACTAGTTAATCTTGGTAATCATGACAGACAGATTATAAATAATTAATAATATTTTTTGTAATCATGACAGATAAATGACAAATCATTATTAATTAGTCTTGGTAATCATGACAGACAAATTATAAATAATTAATAATATTTTTTAGTAATCATGACAGAGAACTTATAAATATTTAATAATATTTTTGGTAATCATAACAAATAATTTATAAGTAATTAATAATCTTTTTTAGTAATCATGACAAATAATTTATAAATATTTAATAATGCTTCTTGGTAATTATTAAAAAATAATTACTAATGATTAATAATAAATATTGGTAATCATGACAAGCAAATGACAACTGATTAATAAAACTGTATTGGTAATCATTACAAAAAGATTAAAAATTATGAATAATTTGCATTAATAATCATGACAAATTGATGACAGTTAATTAATAATTTGCATTGGTAATCATAATTAATAGCTGACAGATAATTATCAAAGTGTAGGTAATCATTACAAATAATATACAGATGATAATTAATTTGTGTTAATAATTTTAATTAATTTTTAGACGACGGCGACTGATAATGATTTTTAATGTTTACAGACTGATTGGTAAATATTATTAATATGTTACATAATGCTGACTATTTGATTACAGATAGTTACTAATTTGTTTATATAATGATTACTCTTATTTGCTTTCAAGATAATTAGAATTTTTTTTATTTTTTTAATAGTGTCTCGTTGATTACATCACCCACTGGTCTTTTTTCTTCTCTCCATTTTGGCCTTCACTGGGATTTTCCAGAGAATTCCATATTGACTTTCTTCACCTATTTTCACTCAAAAAACCTTGACACTTCTTCTCCACCACCATCCAAATCAAGCGAATAACCGTTACCAACACCCAACTCTGCTTGTTGTTGTGATTTCAATATTTTTTTTAATTTGCATTTATCTTCACACAGCACATAAATGTTAAGAAGCTCAAGTAGACTTACGCTGAGCTCATTCGCCGCTCGAAGGCTTTTGCTACAGCGCACACCCGCGAGAGTCGCCACTGTGTTTGCCTCCGCTGTCAACAAACAGTCTGTTCGCCAGTTCTCGCTACCTCCGTGGCTGAACAGCAGCAGTAACAATAGCCAGTCTGCTGCCGACTCTTCTGCTGGTGCTTTACATATCAAAGAAAAACTCGCTAACGCATCGTTAAGCAATTCCGGCCTTCAAGCCGATTTCTACCGTACGTTGCTCGCCGCCAACTATCCGCAAGTTGTGATTTCGCGCTTCGAGACAACTGGAGTTGCTCGCAACCGCGAATGCGAGACCCTATATATTGCGGCTCTCAAGACTGTCGGTGAGTTTAACAAGGCTCAAGCTGTTGAATCGCAGCTACTTTCGCAGACTGGCGGCGAGCCCCTGGCTGGCACGTCCTACGGCTCATCGACACGCGGTACCAGCACAGAGCCTATTCATGTCATTGTAACTGAGAGTAACGCGTCTATTTTGTTGCAGTGGCTCAAATGGCTCATTCCCATGGGCATTGCCGGATACACCCTTTATAATCTGCTTGGCTATCTTAGCGACCCCAACTCAATTTTGCGCGGCAGTGGCATATCTGACATTTCTGACAACAAGATTGCTGATGGCACCAATGGCACCAAGTCGACCGTGCGATTTTCTGATGTTCAGGGTGTTGATGAGGCTAGAGGCGAACTCGAGGAAATTGTTGAGTTCTTGAAGGATCCTTCCAAGTTTACCGGGCTTGGCGGCAAGCTTCCCAAGGGTATTTTGTTGACTGGCCCTCCCGGTACCGGTAAGACATTGCTTGCTCGTGCCGTAGCAGGCGAGGCTGGCGTTCCTTTTTTTTTCATGAGTGGCTCTGAGTTTGACGAACTTTACGTTGGTGTCGGTGCAAAGCGTGTTAGAGAGTTGTTTGCCTCCGCTCGTGCGAAGGCCCCTGCTATTGTTTTTATTGATGAACTTGATGCTATTGGAGGCAAACGTAACCCCAAGGATCAGGCACACTCTAAGCAGACGTTGAATCAGCTTCTGGTAGATCTTGACGGTTTCTCCCAGTCTACTGGCGTCATTTTTATCGCTGCTACCAACTTTCCCGAAATGCTTGACAAAGCTTTGACTCGTCCGGGTCGTTTTGACAAAATTGTTAACGTGGAGCTGCCTGATGTCCGCGGTCGCATTGCGATTCTGAATCACCACATGAAGAAGGTCGAAACCGCCACTGATGTTGATTCGTCCATCCTCGCGCGTGGTACGTCTGGATTCTCGGGTGCGGATCTGATGAATCTGGTCAACCAGGCGGCCATTTTTGCGTCTCAGCAGAAGGCAGTGGCTGTTAATATGAACCATTTTGAGTGGGCTAAGGACAAGATTCTTATGGGTGCGGCGCGCAAAACGATGGTTTTGACCGAGGAGTCACGCAAGAACACTGCTTACCATGAGGCTGGACACGCAATCATGGCCCTCTACACTCCTGGTGCTACAAGCCTTTACAAAGCAACAATTTTGCCTCGTGGGTCTGCGCTGGGTATCACTTTCCAGCTGCCAGAGATGGATAAATACGATCAGACCAAGCAGGAGCTGTTAGCTCGTCTCGACGTATGCATGGGTGGCAAGATTGCGGAGGAGCTGATCAACGGACCCGAGAATGTAACGTCTGGCTGCTCGTCAGATCTCAAAAGCGCAACACAAGTGGCACGTGCCATGGTCACGTCTTTCGGGATGTCCGAGGCGATCGGTCCTGTGCAGCTATCAGAAAATTGGAACGACTGGTCTGCGTCTACCAAGCACTTGGCTGAAAGTGAAATTCGTGACTTGTTGGTAAATTCGGAGGAGCGCACACGTAAGATGCTTACGGAACGTGGTTCCGAGCTAAATCGATTGGCGCAGGGTTTGTTAGAGTACGAGACGCTGGATAAGGAGGAGATTGAGAAGGTTGTGCGCGGCGAGAAGCTGCACAAGGAAAAGACAGTGACCAACACGGTGGTGCCGAGCAAAGAGATTAAAGATACACGGGGTGTGACCGGCGGCCGTAACAACGGTGGCGCTGGTCAGGTTGAGCTGACTGCGCGCGACCTTTAAAGCACTTTAGTTCTTGTTGTTGTTGTTGGTTTTTCTACCGCGTGGTGATGACACAGGTCTAAAGAGTGCGCATTCAACTCTCTGTCGACTAAGCGGCCTGCCACCACAAAACTTGTATAATATTATTATGTATAAACTTAACACGAAAATTTTATAACGAACAAGCGCCAAATTTTTCACTGATTGTTGCGTCTAAAACAATACAGGTAGAAACGCATGGTAAAAATTTAAAAGAAGTTTTTTATTGTTTTTTTGAAAATGAATTTTCAAAAATTTTTTCTGAACAAAATCACTTTAAAACGCTTTGGAAAACAACTGTTATTTTTTTTACAGATAAAAAAGTAAACTTTACAGTTATTGACAGTATAGTGAAAAGACGTCAGTTTTAAATTTTAAACTGCTCATGTTTCCAAAGAATTAGCTAGTCATGAAAGCTGTTATAAACCATTAAGAAAACACTAAAACTTGTTCAAAAAGCAACCTGCAATTTTGAGTAATTGTGAGATTTGAGCTATCCTGTGTGCTGTCAAATAAATCTCCAAAATGCTATTACTACCAATTTTAAATTTTTTGTACACAACTAAAATTTATGTAGTGAAGATACAAAATACATTAGTCAAACCACTTGGCGCTGGTCGTGCCGTTCACTAATTTCAATTCAATTGCTCTTATGGCGCCAAATTTCCCTTAAAAAACTAAACCTGCTACAGAACTATATAATAAATACTGAGACGCAAATTTAATTCTACTTTAATCTGAAATACTTTGAAAAATTATTATAGATCAATTAGACTAAAATCTGATAGATTGTATTCAAAAATAATCACAAAAGAAAATGAGGATTATAAGTCAGAACTAATACAAGATAAACATTTTTTGACGAGGGTTACAAATATTGGGTAAGATAAGAATTCTTTTTAGACAGGTATATCAATGGGGTGGTTATATCTATAGATCTTAAAATGCAACGAGAAATACAAAACCAATTAAAACACACCCTAAGATTCTGATAATTATAAAAGATTGGTTTAAATACAGTGCCATTTCTGGAACATGAGCTATAGACATATTTTATCGCACACTACAAGAGATCAACAAGAACTACCAATTACGCGTAGAACTTCTTTCAAGTTCTAGTTTAGTTTTCATTCAAAAAACAAAAAAAATTGTTAGTTTAGAGTTTTTTTTACGCATTATGGGGTTTGATGTCACTGGCATTATTATGTAAAACGAGACACTTTTGGATCACAAGATTGAGACTATGATATGGCCACTTCAATCGCTTAATCTCAATCTTTTTCCACTACCGAGTTTTTATCAGAGATAAAAACTAGCACTGAAATTTTCACTTTTTTTCTTCTGCTAGCTTCAAATTTTTTGATTGTATAGTTGGATTTGAATTTAAGACGTCTTAACAAACTGATTGGATTTTTACTAAATAAAGTAGACCGTGAAAAAATTGACAAAAATACATGATCTTGACTGTAACTTTTGTATATTTGATACCATGTCGTAAAAACAGACTTAAGTGTCACATCTATTGAGCCCTAGTATAAATCGCTTTGTGGATACGCATCAAACAATAGCGCAAAAACTTTTATGAATCTTAGATTAAATAAGAAAAAAAAAGAATTTGTAATTTGGTATCTTAAAAAAGTTGTCATCGAAAATTTACTCTAAAAGCGCAATGTACAAACACCAACCTAATAATAACAACAATATTTCTAACGATATAAAATATATTTTTGACAAGAACAACATTTGAATTTTTCAAGAGACAAAATTTTTTTAGATACAGGTAGATGTGGTACAGAAGTATTTAAATTACAATTGAGTTTTACGGCCTTTGGTTTTTCACAACTACCGTCATCATTTTTAGCATGCTTTGAATGCTATCAATTGTAACCTTCTTGCCAATTTTTTTCAGTACTATACCTCATGGTCAGTTACTAACATGTATCTGTCAAATGTTATAATTGAAAAAGAATAAAACGTTTACAATTAAATCTTATGGTTTAAAAGTTAGGCTTTAGCCAGTCATTGAAAGCTTAAGTCACGTTTTTTGCAGATCTATCATATACGTAAAAACGTTTTGACGTTTATGCAACAAACCTTTAGAGCATAAATAAGACAATGTTTTGACATTTATGCAAGATTTAAAATATATACTTTACTACTTAATTAATTACATAAGTGTGAAATGTTAGGTATTATATCACATGAATTTTTGCATATCCGTCAAAACATTTTTATTTTTATGCACATTAGGTTAAAAGCATAAAAGTCAAAACAAAGTGGCATTTATGCAGTTTTTAGAGCTTACAACATAAATTATAAGTAATGTGATTTAAACTACACAAATAAGTTGTTTCAAAAATTTTAGCAAATATGATTTAATGCTGTACTTTAATCTGTTTTTATGCTTAAGTCTCATCTGTTAGTAAGTTAACATATTTATAAAAACGTTTTGACGCTTATGCATTTGACCTAAAGGGCATAAATAAAACGTTGTTTTGACAATTATGCTCAGTTTAAAATATAAAATTTACTACTTAAATATTTTAACAAGTTTGAACATTTAAGTACTATATCACGTGTAATTTAGCATATCCATCAAAACATTTTTGCTTTTATGCCCATCAAGAGAGTTGCATAAGTGTAAAAACCTAGTGTTATTTATGCAATTTTTAGAGCTTACGACATAAAGAATAAGAAATATGAGCTTTACTATACTTGTAAGTTTTAAAACTTTCTAAAAATTTTAAGCTGAGAATTCTAGTTAAATGAATATCTTACCAACTACACATTTCAAAAATCAATAAGGATCATAAAAGAATGGAAAAAAAAAATGTAGGTGTTGTAACAAATGTCGTTGTGTTAAAAAGGAAGATAAAGAAGAAAGGACTATATGTTTTGTGGGGGAAGAGAAGGGAATGAAATCGGGATAGTTTTTTTTTAAAAAAAATCTCGAGAAATGTTTAAACAACTTCATTTATATACAATCTTTTGATTTATAAACGATAAACAGGTTCTATCTATTTCTTTGTTCTGATCTGCAGTAACAATGAATTGACGTGCGAATACTATTTAAAGCTTGTGGTTTAGTTGTTATGCTTTAAATTTTAACACTAAGCTTAAGGCTTATGTAAAACTTATGTGTTACAATGTTTTGACGTTTATGCGCTAGTCACATGATGCATTACAAACTAAAGTTTTGACATTTGTGCAAGTTTTAATACATATAATTTACTACTTATATTTATTTTTAAATTTCATATTTTATGTATTATATCACATGAAAATCAGCATAACCGTCAAAACATTTTTAGTTTTATGCTCATTTGGTTTGAAGCATAAGTGTCAAAACCAACATGTATTTGTGCTCAATTTATAGCTTGACACATAATTTATAAACAATATGATTTAAACTGCATGTATAAGTTGTTTTTTCAAACTTTTTTTTGTTCATGATAAGTTAACATAACCTGAGTGTCTAGCTAACCATAAATTCTATAACCAGTCAAGTTCATGAATATTATAGTATTTTGCCTGTAAATAACAGCATTAGAGAAGCGTTTCACTACAAAGAGCTTAAAAAATTTTAATATTGTAAGTTGGAGAATAAATTAAATCAGGGACTAATTGGCTATCAAAACCATAGGAGCCATGATTTCAATGAACTCTGTAGGGACATTTTTCCCACCGTAACCCAAACAGAGTATTTTTTAAAAAGGCTGTTTTAGATGTTTTTGCCATACCAAAGAAAAGAAATAACTAGAGCGTTAGCAAAGAAATAAAACACATTTTATTATAGCTCTATAATTTATGTTTGGCTAGATTTGAGCAATTTTTGTGAGTCTTGCCTGAAATTAAACGTTTTGAAAAACTTGATGGCTGTGTCTTAGAGTCTTTAAAAAGTTTTAAAAACATGCTTAAGAACCAGCGCCATTGAATGTATTTCAAGAGCGCTACATTCTTTTTTAAGTCTTTTAAAAACAATTCTTTTTTAAACATATTTCAATTTTTTCACAAGATTTTCTGTTTTTTTCTGGTTGTACCTGTTCATGAAGATAGGTACAAAAACATAAAATTTTATTTCAATATTTCTAAATAACTTATTGCTGTGCATTTATTAATTGGATCTGATACTATTTGCAAATTACAATAAAAGGATGATTGTGTTTTATGGCGGTGATTAGTTTAAAAGACTATTTGACTTATTTGTGGATGCAGTTTTGGCTAGTAGTTGGATTTTTTTCATAAAAAAAAAAACATCGTTTGAATGAAAGTTTAACACACTTAGCGATGCGACCGAATCTCAATTAACTACGTTTTAAATTAATTCAAAATCACTTTTAAATCACAGTAAATATTATTCGAATTGATCACTTTTTTTTGGTTTTTTTAAGTCGTTTTGGTTGATTGTAAAATTTTTATGACAAAAATTTGTGTTAGTTTTTGAACTTTCAAATTTTTTTGATTCAAAAATTTAAAAAAAATTCAAGAATCTTTTTTCTATTGAAAAATCATACTTCTTTTTTTCAGTCTCTGCATCAATACGCTGACCCTTAACAGGTTTTTTGTTACTTCCAATACCCGACAAACTCACACCTTTTTAATAAAACTGCAAAAAAAATAAAAATAGTCTGCATGCTCGTTCTCCTCCCTACAGATCAAGTTAAGTTTCTGGTGTTTGCTGTATTATGCCTTCACTTTGTTTTATTCTTTTAATTCTAAAAATAAACTGAATTGATCGCAGTGCTCATGCTGACCATTAAAAAAAATATAATTTTAGGGTTTTTTTAAATTCTTCAATAACAGGTTTTGTTTTCAAGTCCAAATAGTAGTGTTTTTTTTTTTTCTTAGTTTTTTTTTTTTTTTTTTTTTTTTTTTTTTGGAAAAT
>JAKVQX010000061.1:0-40291 GCA_030463015.1 Geotrichum citri-aurantii
ATAATAATAATAATAATAATAATAATAATAATAATAATAATAATAATAATAATAAGTTTCTGTTTGTTTTTTTAATTTTTTTTTTGTTTTTTATATTTAATTTTTTTTGTTTTTTTTTTTTTTTTTTGTAATTTTTTTATTTCTCCCTTTCCTAAATAAGGACAACAACACCATCTTTAACTTCCAACAAAGCATATTCTTATTTCATTATTGATGATTTTATTTTAGAATCACCCTTCGTTTTACCAACCATTTCGATTCCAAAGTACTATAATTATATTTATCAATTTTAAAAATACCTTTTTTTTTAATTTCATTCTTTTTGAATTCATTTCTATTTTTCAAATCTTTTAATTTTTTCTTTCTTTCTTTCTTTATTTTCTTTCAGTCTCCTGTTTCACTTTCTCCACTCTCCTTTTTTTAATCATTATTTTTAACAAAAACTTAAACTCGTCTTCTTCTTTTCCTTCTTTTTCTTCTTTTTCTTCTTTTTCTTCTTTTTACTCTTCTTCATCCGTTGTCGTCTCTTCTCTATCGCCATCCGATCTCCTTCTCACCCCCCCTCCTACCTTCTGCTCTTTCCATCATGTCCGACCTCAACAGAACCATATACATTGGTAATCTCCCTTCAGGCACAACCGCAGAACAAGTCCTCAACCTCGTCCACTCGGGCGTCGTCGAGTCGTTCAAAATCTTCCCGGACAAAAACATTGCATTCATCTCCTTTCTCTCCGAGATTTCAGCCAACCACTTCTTTGTGACAGCAAAACTCCACCACCTGTTCATAAACAACACACGCCTGAAAATCAACTGGGGCAAACAGTATCCCATCCCCCTTCAGGTCTCTCTCGCCGTCACCAAAGACAAGGCGACTAGAAATGTTTATTTTGGCAACATTCCGAAATCAAAGGGCATAAACATTCCAGAACTGCGCCAGACCCTGGAATCTCGTTTTGGCCCTATAGAAAACATTAGGACTGTCAAGCGAAACGTTGCCAGCGCCATTAATATCACCAAATCAGACGACCGTGCAACAGATATTGTCAGCAGTAACTACGAAAATTCTGTTGTCTTTATTCATTTCTACAATATCAACTCGGCAATACGAACTGTTCAGGAACTCTCTATGGACCCAGACTATCCCTACAAAATCTTTTACGGCAAGGACAGATGTGCTAAAATCTCTCAGTACCAACGTGAGTTTGTTGCCAGTTACCTGCGTTTCCCAGACCCTGACGCCATCGACGACTCTACCGTTATCTCTGTGTTCTCGCAGCGTGCTTTTGCCGCCCTTGAAATTAATTTGTCCACGGCTCATATTTCAGCTCACTCGCCCGACGTGGATAATACTGGTAATCGTACCATTTATATTGGAGGCCTGCTGCCAACAGTCACTATAGAAGATGTGTGCGATACTATCAAGGGCTACGGCAGTCTCGAGCGTGTCCACTTTATTCCCGACAAAGGCATTGCCTTTCTCACTTTTATCGAGCCCATTGTCGCTGCAGAGTACTATATTGCCAACTACGCCGTGCATCGCGGCGTCGTGGTGCAGAATGTGCTGGCCGACATTGGCTGGGGTAAGCAGTCTGGGCCTATGTCTGAAGAGCTTTACCGCCTGGTGGTTGAGCGTGGTGCTGCGCGTAACATTTATCTGCGGTATAGCAGTGATGCGCTAACGCCTGAAGAGCAGCAAAAAGTTGTGGCGCCGACGCTAGAAGATATCAAAGAAGTGTTCTCGCGATTTGGTTCGTTTGAGAAGATTCTGCACTTTAAGAACAAATACTGCTACTTTATTAACTTTACGAGTCTGCAGAGTGCTGTCGAAGCGATGAGCACGGTCAAGGCAGAGGGTTTGTTCAAGGGTTTCAAGATTAGGTATGGCAAAGACGGTATCATCAACAAGCAGCACTTTCAGCTGCCGCAACAGCATCAGTCGCAAAATGGCAGCGTCAGCAGCCTAACCGGCAGCAACGGGTACTTTTATGCACCGAGCTACTCATATTACGCCAATGGGGAGAACTCACGATATGGCGAGGACGGCTTGTCGACGACCATGACGTCGCCAATACCGGATGATGAGAAGATTGTCTATATGTAATTAGCGGTTTCATGACTTAACTCGCTTGGAACTGTTAATTTGGTACATTTGAGTGCGATACCTATTCTCCCCCTAGCTGACCACGGCTTTTTAGAAAGTTTTTTTTTTTTTGATGTTTTTATTTTTTTTGGTATTTTTTCGTCTTTTATTGCTTGTCCCTTTTTGTTGTTTATTTTTACTACAGATGCTACAGATGCTGCTGGGATACAACAGCCGCGACAATCATCTCCCCACCATGCGCTACTATTTCTAACAAGACAGATGGGGGGGTTTTTTTTTTAATAATCTAGGAATTTTCCAAAAAAAAAAAAAAAAAACACCTTTAAACTTCTCTCCTCGACATGGGTAGTTGTTGTTGTTGTTGTTTTTTTCACGCAGACCCTCCGGAAGTTCTTGAGATATGATTAGATTGACCGCTGCCAGAAAATTCAGGCTTCTTCGGAGAGGGTTTTTTTTTTTTTTGTTATCCCGCCTGCAAAAGATGTAAACCTGGGTTGTCAGAATTTTTAGACACATCTCTCGAGACTGATACTTATAGTACACATCAGTCCTTATTTTTTTTTTTTCTATCTTTTCTCTTCATCAAGGTGGTTGAATCCCTTTTTAATTGGCTTTTTATTTTTGGTTTATTTTTTTTTCTTGTTTTTTTTTATTTGTTTGTTTTGGTACATACATTTACTCGACTCATGAGTTGTTGTTTTTTTTATTTTAGGAGCAGTGCTGCTGCTACTTTTTAATACTAATTTTGAATTTTTGTAATATTTTTTTGGTTCATGGTTTTTTTTTTTTGTATTGCGATTGAAAGAAAAAGAATACGGAGATTAAAGAACTAATGGCCAATGCGCTTTACGAAAGGTGCATGCTGAGGCAGTTAGAAAATACATTAAAGGAATCTATAGTGTGGGTTGTTATTGTTGATGATAATATTGATTTTGATTTTGTAATTTTCGCTCTATATATGCACGTTATAATACATACATAAGAAAAAATTAATACTCGAATAACCACCAAGGGCTTTTTTGTTTGTTTGGGGGTTTATTGCTTTCCAACCGTTTTTTTTTTTTCAAATTACAATGACAATAACAATCAGAAAAAGAAGTAATAAAAAAATTAAAAAACGGTTTAGGGCTTGACTCAACTGGTCAATTTCTTCTTGCACCATCTCTCTGTGTCTGTGTACTTCTAGCCACTAATTTTTTTTAATGGTAAACAACGACATGAATCTGGTATTTATTGCCCCAAAAAAACAACAACAAACAGAATTAAGATGATTAAAAATAGTCTTTGAAAGGGATGAAAGAATTCTATTTTTTTTTGTTATTACCGTTTCTATTCTCTTTTTTTATTTATTTTTTTTAATTCAGCTTAATTTTTAAGGAGAGGAATACTTATAGTGAACATGTGTAAATATAGAATCAAAAAATTTTTTTTTTAAAACTCAGAAAGGGTTTTAAGTAAAATGAATAGTTTTATTGAATTAAATTTTTTTTGTATTGGTTTTTTTAATACTTAAAATTGATAGACTTTTATTTAATTCTCTAAAGTGAGTGCCGGGAATCGGACTACAGTTTCTTCTTTTTAACATTTTTTTTGAACATTAAAAAAAGGGATGAGAAGGGATCAGGAGCATTGAAATGTTCAGAAAAGAAAATATTTATACTGTATTAAATATAAATATTTAAAATTCAAATAACAAAAAAAATAAAGGGGGGAGGGAGTGAAAGGTTTACATGTAATTTTTTGTCATAAAATCTACCTATCCAGGACCCTGATGAGAGGGAGTCTATTTTAATTTTAATTTATTTATTTTGGTTCTTTCTGTTGGTCGGATAATAACCCCCCCTGTTAAGGACTCTTCCAAAAAAAAATTAGCCAGTTTGACCTTCAAAAAATTGATTAATTACTTGTCGATATAATTCTATATTTATAAAATTAACTTAAACCATTCAGTTACAACTTTTTAAAAGCTAAAGTAAGAGTTGTGTTTTTTTTTTTTTCTTTTATTTTCAATTGGCAAAAAATTTTGTATTCAGTATTATGAAAAAAAGGAAAAAAAATTAAAAATAGTACCACAACCGTAATAGATACACTGTACATTTCGGTAGAAACCCTACTTAAAAATAATAGCTAAAAAATTAATTAACAAAAAATTTGAAATGGTCCAAGCGAGCCTTTTCCTCCTTTTGTAACCAAAAAAAAAAAACTAAAAAAAGATGATTGGCGCTGGCCCTCCCGTTATTTAAGCTTGTTGGATCCATTTTTCATGCTATTTGGTTGTTACCGTAAAATCATTCAACTTATCACAATTACAGAAACATAAAACACACACACACATCTTCTAGAACTTTTTTTTTGTACGTTGACTTCTCGAAAAAAAAAGTAATGGTTTCCATATTTGTTAGGCTATTGTTAACTAACTGGGAAAAAATTATAAATAGTCACATACTAATTATAACAAACAAAAAAAGAAAGAATAAAATTAGACTCAACAGGTCGGAACAGTAAAAACTATTACTATAGTGAGTTACACGCGTCGCTGATGCTCTCTGTTCACATCATTTAGCAGTCAGTGACAACAACAACAACAGTTGTCTGCGTGAAAGAAATAAACTCTCCCTCCGTCCTACTCTAGTTGCCACTATGAACATGCATGCAATGGTAGCAACCCTGATATGAAAATCCAATTCGCCGCGAATTGAGCTTTCCCTCAATTTTTTTCTTCTTCCCGCGCGTGTCTTCTTTTGAGTTTGCACAAATCAATACAGATGAAACCTACCCAGACTATCCTTGGCTCTCTCCCTGCGTTGCGCTCGACGTGCCTTCCTCCTCAAGGCTACTCGTGTTGGCTGGCACGGTTTCCTCCGTAAGCTGCCACTGGTCAATCTCCTTGAACTTGTCGCGCAGCCGCTGTGTGCGGGCCTCATTCTCACGGCGCTTTTCCTCGGCGCGTTGTGCGACCAACGCCGAGTCCTCCTCCTCGCGACGCTCAGCCGCACGCTGCTTTTGCCGTCTACGCTTACGGCGTCCGGCGCGCTCCTCCGCATCGTACTCGTCGTCTGACGGTGCGCCGCCGTGAGCTCCCGGTGACAGGGGAGTCGAAGATGACGGCATCAACTCCTCCGAGTCGGAGTGATGCTGCCGCGGCGGTAAAATCCGGATCAACTCTTCAATCGAAGGCGCGACTGCGGATGCAACGGTCTCGCGGTCAGGCGCGTCACTCGAAATCACTATTGCATCAGATAGTACTGCAGCTGCTGTCACTGCTTCTTCCTGATCCGTGTCGTCTTGAATTGTTGATGTGGGTCGCGCCGGCGACGAGATGTCACTGAACGCGTTTAAATATGTAAACTCCGCCGGCGTGCCACTGGCGCTGCGCACGCCGTTGTGGTGCGGCGCCTGGAACCTCCGGCGCTTACGCGGCGATGAAAGTAATTCTACGGCCTGTGCTGTCGAAAATGTTGGCTTTTTAAATGCAGTGGGCTCGAGTACCGTGTCCGCAGATGCAAAGCCAAATGGATCCTCATCCGTCATGGGTAACGCTGAAGGAAGAGACACAGTTTCCTTAGCATTTATCACTGCAACTTCAGACTCTAAATCTTGTGCGTTACTTTCTATCACACCATAATCATCGTTTTCGATCTCCTGTGTGTCGACAATATCCACTGGCGGTGATGAGGGAGGGTGTAGCGGCGGTGGCGACGACGCGAGGCGATTGACAAAGCTAGCAGAGCCCTTTTGCCCGGCGGCGCCCATTGGTGGTGTCAACTCCGCCAAAATATTGGTTGTGTCAAATATCGCGCTTGTAGTCGGGGTGCTTGGGACCTTCGCCTTGAGAGTTGTGGAGGCCGCCGCACGCGCATCGGGCTTTGTGGCAGCCGGTTTTGACGGCGTTTTAGGCAGCGATTCCTGGGGTCTTTTTCTAAGCCGGGATCGCGGTCGAGGCATTATTGTGCACTATTTTGTATACAATTACCGTTTAAGATATAAATGATTATAGGATCATAAAGATTGGCAATATTTGAAGACCAGGACGTTTGTTAAGATCGCGTTTTTATCTGTGTGGGAGAAAAAAATTGGTGTGAGAATAGAGAGAAGAGAGTAAAAGAAAAACAAAAACACCCCAAAAGAAAAACAACACAAAAAACACAAAATACACAAAATACACAAAATACACAAAATACACAAAATACACAAAAAACACAAAATACGCGTTTTTTTGTTCATTTTTTTGGGACGTGTGAAATCATTGTCTTTGATTTTAAACTCGGAGCAGATTCAACTGCCGAATTTTGTTACGTTTGGCCGAGTTCTCCGCAACGCCTTACAAACGACTTCACATCTTCAAGGAGTTCTTAAGAGAAACAGATATCTATTAAAATTAGAATTAGTCCTTATTTCAAGGGTTTAAATTTCTTATCGTTTCTTTTTTTTTGATTTGAACAAACTGTCCAAGTCCAGACCCCCGTCATGAGTTATACAGAAACCGAAGTCAAAATCCCCATTCGCGCCCACACCCTTGGCGGCATTCTCACCACCCCCTCAACCCCCGCTTCGGCCGGCACTGTGCAAGAGCTCGCTTTGATTGTGCACGGCTTTGGCGGTCACAAAGATTACATCTATCAACGCCAGCTGGCCCGTGAGCTGCCCATCGCCTCTTTGCGCTTTGACTTCAGCTCTTGTGGTGACTCGCCAGTAACTGATCCGTCGGAGCTTGCCACAGATCCTGACGCAAAGCAGAAACAGGGCGCGACCTACTATTTCCGCGGCCGCCAGAGTGATATTGACGACTTTTCTGCAATTCTAGCTTGGCTCTCCCAGCCGCAACTTTGCGGCGCCCGCTATACCGTCACCACGCTTATCGGACATTCCCGCGGCGCCCTTCTCATGCTTCATTGGGCTGCACAACTCCTCCGTGCCCCTCCCCTGACTGTTAACAATATTTCTCTCACAGAAACCAACTACCCGCTGGTCAACCTCAAGCGAATTGTAAACTGCGCCTCGCGCTACCAGACGCACCTTATTATCCCTAACTTTGAACGCAATATGCCTGGCTTTCTTGCTAATCGAGGCGGCACCGCACGCAATGTGCGCCAGGCAAGCGGCGTCTACGGTGAGGTCTGGGTTTCCATTGCCGAAATTGAAGACCTCGCGTTTAATGTTCCCGTCCAGGATGACATTGAGATTATCAAAGCCACGCCAGGGCTTGAACTGCTTTCCATTTACGGACTTGAGGACCGCATCGTGCCACTTGATGATGCTTATTCCTTCAAAAAAGTTTTCAATACCCCGAGTAACATGAGCGATATGGCGCTGCATCGCTTGGTGATCATTCCCGAAGCCGACCACAACTACTACGGTCCACCTAAGACTCCCGGAGAGAAGCGAACCAACTACAACCCCATTGTCATTAAGACTATTCTCGAACTTTTTCAGTCTTAGTTTAACGTAAATATAAATAGATGTAAATTCATGTTAGTAATAATTATTTAAATCTTCCTAGAAAAAAAAAACCAATAAAATAAAAGTGTTTGAATAAATGGTTTAAAACTTGTGTTCTGCGTCTACTCTTGACCAAAGCCAACAGTCTCCTCCACCGCAAGCGTCAGCTTGTGTACTAGCGACTCATAACTGTTGTATAAGGGCAAGTCAACTCTATTGAAACAGGTATGCGACTTAGGCAAAGACTCTGTCTCGCCAGCTTTCTCAATGGTGAACCGTCTGGGGCCGTCGCTACCCTGTAGATCCTTAAAACCATTGACAGGGATACGTGACGTACCCGTTGTGAACTGTAGCAGTCTAGACTTCTGCTCAGAGTCCCAGCCGCGCACACACTTCCAGAACCACTGAATGACCTCGTCATTCTCCGAGTAGCCACGGTAGTCCGTATGCTTCTTCCAGTCGTCGACATCAATCTCAGAGATACCACCAATAAGTAACTCTAGCTCGCGCTCATCAAACACGTTAACAAGCTCCTGAGGAATCAACTCATTGAATCCGCTCATGAAACTCTTGAATTGCTCTTCAACGCGGCGAGAAATCTTCCATTCAGTAACTAGCTCAACATACTCGCGCTTGTTCTCGTTAGTAACCGCAAGGTTTCTTCCATCAGGTTTAAGATCAACAGTCACAATCTCGCCAAACTGATCGTCCTCAACAGAGAAAGTCAGTTCAAGAATATCCTCAATATCGTTATTCAAAGTCCACTCCAAGTTTCTAAAGTACTCGGCGTCGACACCCTCCATGTCGTTCAACACGACTTTCTTTCGTAAAATCATCTTATAGAAAGCACCAATGAAAAATGCATCCAAGAACCGGCGGTGGAAAATAGCGAGACCAACCACTCTACCAATAAACTTGAAATAATTCAAGTGCTCAGGGTTAATGCCAGAATGAGGGTTAATTTGCAATGTGTAGTTATCATGAGCAGAGTACTCAAATAAGCAGTAAAAAGGATTGAACATTTCGTGTGACAGTAAGAAAAAAAATTCTCTGGAAACTCCACCATAATCAAGACCTTCCTCACCGTCAAACTTAATCATTAGACGTTTCTTCAGATCAGCTGGAGTCTGGCGCATGATTTCTTGGTAAGAGTCCTCAAAAATGTGGTCACGACGGACCTTAACATGGCATTGTCCAGCAGTAGCACGCAGAGCAGGTTGTGATCTAAAGTAAATGAGCTTCCGTCTAAAGTCACGTTTGTACTGGGGGACGTTCTGATCCAGACTGGAGGGCAATCTGGGGTCGTCCCAAGTGGTGGTTTTTGTGTTGTGATCAACAAAGTATACTCTGGCCGTATTGGTGAGACGCATTTCCCATCCACTTGGAAGAGGTCCCAGCTGAGAAACAGGTTGCTGTATTGTTCCCGTGTTGGATGCGTTGGGTCCATATGTGCGAATAAATTGTTGGCGGCGAGGGTCAACCCAAGTTGTAGTACGAGTGTTGTGGTCTACAAAATAAGCACGGCCCTCTGGAGTGAAACGCTGTTCCCAACCAGCTGGAAGCTCTCCCAGACCGGCAGTAGTGGCACCAGAGTTCATCATCTGAATAGCGTTTGCTGCTGATGTAGCATTATTGGTGGCACTGGCAGCGCCAGTAGGCGAAGCGGCACCTCCGTTGGGTGAACTAGCTCTAGTTTGATCCTCGGGCAGCATTCTATTCTGATGCCGTTGGCGTTCAAGATCCGTAGTGTTTTGACGAGCAACAATCTGATCGTTCTCATTAACGTTGGAATTGGGACGAGTCCATGTTGTTGAACGGGTATTGTGATCGACGTAATACGTGCGGCCCAGGTTGTCGGTTCTTCGCTCCCAGCCAGACGGTAGGCGGCCATACTGGTCTTCGAAGGAACTATACACAGGCCCGGTACCATTAGAAGAAGAAGCTGCTGCAGCAAGAGGTGCAGGGCCGTCGGGGACATTGTGAGTTATTGCGCTGCTAAGTTGATCGCTTGTAGAGCTGTGCTGATTCTGCTGTTGTTGCGAAAAAGAATTTGATTCATTAGAAGCAATATTGTGTGCGCTTAGGTTGACTGCATTAGCGCTATTTGAAGATTGACCATTGCCACCGTCAATGCGTGTGGGTTGGTCAACTTTTGTAGAGAGGCTTAGAATTAGCTTTCCGCTGACAAAAAGGTTGTCATTGGACTTTTTAAGGTCCTTCGTAATCATCTCATCGCCTCCAGCACGCAAATCGATGACATCGCCAACTCGGATGTTGATGACACCCAGGAAGCCCTGGTCCTTCTTCTTAAACTTTTTCTGGTCAAAGATTTGAACGGCAATGATCGAGTTCTCAGTGACGTTTCTGTATGGAATGATGTTAGAATTTAATCTGACGCACAAAAACGAAAAACAAAAAAAAT
Organism: Geotrichum citri-aurantii; assembly: GCA_030463015.1. Classification (NCBI taxonomy): domain Eukaryota; kingdom Fungi; phylum Ascomycota; class Dipodascomycetes; order Dipodascales; family Dipodascaceae; genus Geotrichum; species Geotrichum citri-aurantii. The sequence goes on from JAKVQX010000061.1 coordinate 9,963, forward strand.
ATGAAATACTTACACATCAAACTGTTTGTGCCAGTAGGGGCTCAAGGTCTTGCGAATTGCAGGGGTTGAGTCAGTTTGAGCGCCATCAACGGTAATCACCGCAAACGGGTCAGGAAGTCCTTATTCAAAACATTAGTAAAAAAGGATTCATAGAGTGCAATTGGACTAAAAACTCACTGAAAACATCACGTTTATACAAAGCATCGGCAGCAATAACTTTAAGCAAAAAAGAAGAAAAAAAAAAAGTCAGTACAGTAGAAAGAGGCAGGTTGAGGCATTGTAACAGCATACTTATCACGCGCAGTTTATATGTTTGAGCAGGCATCTTGAATATTTCGATATATTTAAATTACTCAACGCAAAAAAAAGCGTGTTTTATTGCAAATTAACCTGAAATTATTTGTTGCGAGTAGTTTGGTATTTGACTGTTATCGTGGTGGTGACCTTTACTGATAGGGTTCTATGAAATCACACGTGTTACAACCGAACAATGAAAACACGGAACAGAAAACAAAGTCGAGAACGAGAGCAGCGTTGACAATAGAAACCGAAACTATGGTCAATGGGATTGGGGGGAAATGCTGTTTTTTTTTTTTTCAATAAAACAGAGTCATGAAAGTTGAAAAGAAGGGAAAAAAAAACCGACACTAAGGGAGGGAAGAAAAAAATATATAACGTAATATTAAGGGTTAGGAAAAGTGATTGGACTTTATACATTAGGTAATCATCAGGCTTCTCCCGCACTTTTTGTGCGGCTGTGACACAACGCTCAGTTTGCTATCAATTATTTAAGCTAGATTTGTGTAAAATTTACTAAACTTTACTGATTCTGATTTCTAATTTATTTAAAATCTTCAGTAATTATAAATATTTAATATCAAGTATTCGTAACCAATCTGTCATATATAAAAACAAGTCAAAAATCACAACTGCTGTTCTACATTTATACGCAAGTCACATTTGCTGATGTGAAAGCTTTATGAGTCTATTTTGTTCCAAATTTTTTAAATCCGTCCTAATTTCGTTTTTTTTTTTATTTCCCTTAAATAGTTTTTAATCTCTTTGAAGCTACTAATTTTCACATCTACAGATATGGACGTTTACAAAGCACTGTGAAAGCTGGAACGCTCTATTAACACTGCCACAAGCGTTGGTAAAAAGAGTTGTGACATTTTGGAGAATCTCCCACACCACTATACGTATTTTTCTACAAATAAAAAGTCGTACGGCACTAATTATCACAATTCACTAAAAAAAATTTAATACCTCGATAAACATAAATGAAGCTGGTTCAAATGCAAACAAGTCTTCATAGTTTTAATTTTCATTTCAAGTCAGACCTATGGCTGAGAAAAATCATTACAGCATAATTTACCAGCTGGAGACGGTAAAAAATATCTCAATGAGTTTCTGCTGTACCCTATAGAGCGTGCCATCTAAAAAAGTTTTGCGGAGCTTGATCCCAGAGCTTTGCTCAATGACAATAACAGCCTTAGAGTATTAGAAAAATTCTTAGGCTTCTCACTGCATTTTTCTTTGAAAAAGTTTTCACTAGTTCCAACCCCTGGTTTTGTGTCTCAGGTTTCTCTTAGTACATGAAAAAGTTCATGAAGAATCTAGTGCCGTCAAACGCAAAAATTTCAAGTGAGCACTGACAGCACTATTTGGCTAGTCTCTTTAAACCAAATGACTAGAAAATCCTTTAGTTAATTCAGATTTTTTTTTTTTTGTTTTGGATTGTATAATCTTAAGTAAACACCAAAAAAGATTAATTTGCTACTCTAATACACAATAGCGACTTACGCAGCTAAATAAAAGCTAAGAATTTACTATTAAGTGGTCAAAATTACATCTCATCCATCTTAAAATCACAACATAAATTTCTAGATCAAAAAAGGTAGTTTAAAAATAACTAAACTAACTAGTGATTTGAGATTTGATTTAAATTTTTGTTCTGTAAATGGTGATGTCTTATTTTTATCTCTTATTGGACATCTGAGTTTTATCATACTATCAAGAGTGCAGTTACGAAAAGCTCAACAAGCTAGGATGTTTTTACTAAAGATCTTTTTTGTTTTCATTATAGTCTTAAAACATCTCAAAGTTTTCAGTTTTTTTGTAAGTAAAATGAAATTGTTCTAACTCAGAATTTCAATCTTTTTAATAGATTGCTTTTTCACGATTTTTTACTAGATACATACACCAAAAAATAAAGTTATGCAAATAAGAGATGTTACAAATTCATCCAACAGTCAATTAACAACTCATCAACATTTGTCTCCATTAGACTTTTAAAGTAGCGTTTTCAACGCGCACAAGTGGTTTCAGCATTCGATGGGCTGGATTTTTCATGATTTGCTCTTTGAGCCAAGAGAAACCTGAGATACGTGAAACCCGGTAGGTTGATAACATAGATTGGCAATCAGAAAAATCTTGACAAAATGCTTTAATAAAGCAGACCATGATGAATCTAAAAACTTGACTAAAGCTTTAAGGCCCTTCTTAATATTAAGTAGGATTTTTTTGGTCAAGTTCCAGATAAAATAAATTAAAACGACTCTTTCTAAAGAATGCAGAGAGCACTCTTTGAAAACGTTTTCAAAAGTTTTCAGCTAGCCATGTTTGCAGATATGATCACGCTCGGTAACAAATCTCTTTTGAGAAATTTCTATCGCGCCACGACCTGTACCTAGAAAAAAAATCTGCTCACCCTATGACGAGGCACAACTTCACATTGAATTTGAATGAATTGGGATACTTACCACTACTACAGCTTTCTTTGGGTTGAAAATTAGTAATGCCAAAGTTGACCAAATTTGTCTACTCTTTTTGCCACTCAGCTTTTGAAGTTTATACTATTCAATGTGCCTTTCAGCTTGTGCAGTGCTTTGCAAGCATTCTTATCGTGATAATACTAAGGCGGCTTTTTTCGCGGACGATCATTTGAAAAACAAAGCTGCTTCATTGTCTGGCTAGGAAAACCTCAGACCTCTCTATTTTATCTGATTGTGATAGCTTTTTAAATTTCTGGGTGATTTTCATCTTCATGATTCATTTGGGGTTTGATTTTTTTGACTGCTAATAGTGTTCCGGCCGCTTGATTGCAATGAAATGATCACCACCAGTGGGAAAGGCCACAGATTTTTAACAAAAGTTTCCGGATTATCCACTGGAAATTTTTTGATTTGAGATGATTCACAGTTTTTCTTAAGATCTTGTATTTCCAGTTGTTGTTGTTATTTGATTTAAAATATGATTATATCTAAATTATAGCATGGCCAGCTAAACTGTACAGCCACTATATAGTAGTTGATAGAATAGTGTAGATACGGGAAGTCGGCAAAATAGATCCGTAACATTGGGAAAATAATAGGCTCTAAGGATTGAGTATAGGGGGTTGTGAAAGGATTTTTGGATTTGGCTTCTAGTGGATGGAAATCTGTTCTATTTGTTGGAGGCTATAACCAAAAGGGGCGCTTGTGTCTACAGCCATTTTTGATTTTTCAATCATAAAATTGGCGTCAAAATTAGTTTTGTGTAAGCCAGTTATTAACAACCTCCACGGAGTTAGTTTATCAGGTGCTGTTCAGGGCAATTGAATAAGGTCTTCAAGCTACTTGCTAAATTATTTATTTTTTTGACCAGCCTGCAACAAATCACGTTTAGATTTTTTTGGAAAAGTTTCTACATCACAAAAAATTAAAACTTTTTTGCTCATAAACACATTTATCACAGTTTTCCTTAGTGAAAACTCAAACTCTTGCGAAAGCTTTTTTAAATATTGCTCAGTGATATTTAACCATTCTTATACTGAAAAGAATTATTTTGTCGAATAATAAGCTCTGTAAAGATTTGGACTTTTTTTTTTTTGGCAAGAGTAGCTCTTTCACAGATAAGTCACGTCCCAACTTCTCTAAAGCTTTAAATACATCTTTTTTTCTGGATACTTGAAGACTTATTGCGCTTTTCCAGCTGTGCAAAAACTTTGAGTAGGGAGTTACACCAAAGCTCTCCACAGCTCTCAAGCTTGACAAATTCTTTTCTGAGAAAGCCCAATATATGACGTGTTTACAAAATATCTATAGACACCTACTGTAATTAAATCCTTTTGATTCAAGCCGGATATTCAGCTATTGTTTACAAGATTTAATCACTCAATTTTGCTATGGAAGGTTTGAATAATATTGAAATTTTGAAAGTGCTATATCAACGATTTCACAAAGTTCAATTAGTTATTAAAAGTAGCAAAAAAATTTTCAAGGAACACACTTCATCAGTCGAAAAGACATATTAGAAGTCATTTAACTAATTCATCTCATTGAAAGTCTTATCAATCTGCTTTTTTCAATTAAGCAATTCTAGCTGCAAATAGACCATAATACCTCCAGTTTTCATTTCAAAAATATGATTTACTGAAAGTACGAAAAAATTAGCATCAAATAAGACTTTTGAAAATTGTTTTTAAATTTTTTACAAGTTTTCAAATTTCTGGAATTTTTAGTTTGTACCAAAAAAATGTGTTTGTTTTTTGGTAGTTTGTTTGATCGAAGCAACTGGTCAATTTTTCACTGTGTGGTATAGAGAAATTAACATGACTGCTCTTTTACCAACAATTATATCTACAATATAATTCAAAGTAAAATAATAAAAAACGTTTGGCTTCCAGAGCCGGCAAATGGTTAAAAGAAATCAATTAGAATACCTACACAAGCCCAACGACCAACATGAGCAAGCTAGTCATCGCTAAGACACTAAAAATTGACCCACAAAAAAGTTATAGCAGGATCACACAACTCAGAACAGAAAATGGCGACTTTGGAGAGTATCTACAATAAAGAAGAGTTCCTAAGGATCACTTTAACTGTATTTGTGGCGAATTCAAAACCATACAACACATTATCAATCACTGCCCAAAAACAGAGCACAAAAGGTATATCATTTTGGAGATATTGCTAGATTTGAATTTTACCAAACTAATAAACACACAGAAAGGACTCCAAGCTCTGAAGGAGTTTCTATCGCGGGAGTAGCCGCAAACCACGAAAAACTTAAACGCAGGAAAACCAAAATAAGCTGCCAGCAACACTAGAAGCCGTGGGCTACAAGCTCCAAACCAAATCACCGCATAGTCTACAATCGGAGTGAGCCTCGCCACAGTGGTTTGATGCAAATGTTGATAGATCAAGGCGGCACTTCAAATGGCGTCTCGAGATCGACCGAGTTTTTGCCGCAAAGCCAAAATAGCACAAAAACAGTCTTTTTATATTTTCGTTTTTAACAACATATGTATAATCTTATTAGACTTAGGTTTTTAGTTTATTCTTGCAAACAAACACAAATTAAAACTACGTTTTTGTTGAGTCTCAAAGTATCTTCCAAAGCTTCAATTTTTTAATTTCAATGTCTCTAAGTTTCTAATAAAGTTCTTCATGACCGTTTGTGAACTGTTTCTTTTGCAGTAGAACCTTGAACGTTAACATGCCGCTTTAGGATACACCGTCTCAGATCTATTGTCTTTGGCCAAAAAAAAAAAAAAGTCATCGTGGGGAAACCTGCTCCAAAAAATTTTTAGCAACTTGCTGTTTTGGCTTGGGGCTCGCGGTTCTTGTGCTCAAGTATAGCATGCGAATGTTGTTCTCACTTCATCTTCGGGTTCCTGTTTAGCGCAGGTATAAATGTGATGTCAGGACAATAAGTTCTTCTGTCCGCCTATTTTAATCATCAGAGCTGCTTATTACAAAGCCCCTTGGCAACCCTTTTTTAATGACTGTTGCAACTCTTGGGAGCCTGTAGTCGCATAGCTTCGCAGGGTTTGTGTTTTTTAATGTAAAACACTTTAAAATTTTGAGCAACCTTCTGAGTACATATTGATGGCTGATTTTTAAAAAAAATTGAGATTAAAGATAGAGAGCAAGAAGTTTTTACATGTCCGTGTATATGTACTGTGTTTGTGTACCAAGGACGAGTTAATTTTTTAGGTTCATATTAACATTACCACAAAAAGATCTAAGATAGAATAACTTGTCATACTACATCTATTGTGTGTAGTCTACCATGTAGAATTTGAGGACCTAGAATCGTCCTATAACAAATTCTTGAAGAATTATAGCGCAAAGCAAAAAAAAAACTGGAACTTGGTTTTAGTGCTCTACATGGATGTAAGGCAGAAATCTTGTAATTGGAGAGCCTACTTCCACGTCAGGAGAACTTCAAAAACGTGGCTGAAACGCAAGATAGAGTCAAGCACAAGACTTTAGATTTAAACTATAAAAGATTTTTGAAAAACATCATTGACAAAAAGTCTGCTAATAAGGTTCTGTTTAGTAAAAGAAAGAACTTATCAAAATCTGGATTATTTACTTTATTCAACATTTTCAGTAACTCAATTGATTTCTAGTTGCCCATGTAGAATTTGCTTAATAAATCGAAAAGGTGTAGTACGGGTGTAAGGAAAAGAAAACTCATTTTTGACTCAGTGTGCATAATATCACAAAATAACGTTCATAAATTGTTCTCGCTACACCACAGATTATTCAGACTTCAAGTCAAAAAAAAAATTGTCTGTTAAAAGGATTTCAGATTACAATAAAGAAGACCAGCCCGATATTTAAAAATTAATCACCATTATTACTTCTGTTGTTTTTCTTTTACGAATGCAAGAGGATAGGCAAAAAGGTTCAAAGAGTAACGGTCAAAAAGAGTGAGTATAGGTGCCCAGTGACTAGAACAAAAATTGAAGTTTGACCTAAACCTGTAGTGGAGGATCTGTTAGACGTTGTAACTTTTACATCATGGTTTTAACTAAAATTACTCTAAATGTTGTGTTCCAACGCTGTATGTTTTATTTTTGGCTTTAGCCTGGTAGAGTAATTTATACTCCTCTTGTCTGAAATGCTGTTGGAAGTAAACAAATGTGTTAAAAGAGGTCTAAGATGAATATCTATCATCAAGCTTATCTTTTAGTAAATCCGTTTTCAAAAGTTCCAAGTCATATTTACCTTATTTAGTTGTTTTGAAATCCCATGCTCAAAACTTTTAATTCTTTAACCATTAAAAATAAAGTCAGATAAACCTAACCCTTTTGTGTGACTGTTTTCTCAAACAGGAAACAAAACACACCTAACACTATTACTAATCAAAACTTTTGTTCTTTGTGAGCCATAATACCCGCTTAACAGTGTGTTTAATTGGATTTCTAATATGCTGAAGTTGTTTTTGTATTTGCAAGAATAAGGAAAAATTAAAAAATTTTCAAAGCCTCTGGAAAAAAATCCAGTTCATCCTTTTTCACTTTTTTTTCTCTTACTTCCTCCCTTTCTCGCTGCGCACACCAGTTATTCCAACAAACAATTAGGTAAGTACTGTCACCATGAAGAAAACACATCAAATGTAGCCATTTCATTTGCATCGTCATTCTAACTCTTATTCAACAGTCAAGATGGCCCGTCGTCCCGCTAGATGTTACAGATACTGCAAGAACAAGCCTTTCCCCAAGTCTAGATACAACCGTGGTGTCCCCGACGCCAAGATCCGTATCTATGATCTCGGTAGAAAGAGAGCTTCTGTCGACGACTTCCCTCTCTGTGTCCACCTTGTCTCTAACGAGCTTGAGCAGCTTTCCTCTGAGGCTCTTGAGGCTGCCCGTATCTGTGCCAACAAGTACATCACCAAGATCTCTGGTCGTGAGTCTTTCCACATGAGAATCCGTGTCCACCCCTTCCACGTCCTCCGTATCAACAAGATGTTGTCGTGCGCCGGTGCCGATAGATTGCAGCAGGGTATGAGAGGTGCTTGGGGTAAGCCCCAGGGTCTTGCCGCCCGTGTCAACATTGGCCAGATTCTTATCTCTGTCCGTACCAGAGACAACAACAAGGACGTTGTTATCGAGGCCCTCAGAAGATCTCGTTACAAGTTCCCTGGTCAGCAGAAGATCATTATCTCCAAGAAGTGGGGTTTCACCAACCTCGACAGAGACGACTACGTCACCAAGCGTGAGGCTGGTGAGATCAAGGAGGACGGTGCTTACGTTAAGTTCCTCTCCAAGAAGGGTCCTCTTGAGGAGGCTCTTAGAGCTTTCCCCGAGTACGCTGCCCGTGCTTCCGCCTAAGTCTCTGGTTGAAATTAAATGTAATTTAATAAAACACAAAAGTTGGAAAATAATTATTGTCTTGTAGAAAAGTCAAGCTACATTGTTTGACTGAGGGTACAGGAAGTGATGTTTTAATTTCAAAATATCAAAGTACTCAGTGCCATTTATCAGGTCAAAAAGGTAATTGTCATTAAAAAAGTTCATTACAAATTGAATAGCTTATTAGTGTTTTGTTGAAAAAAAAATGAATTATTACAGTACATTTGGAACTGGGTCGGAAAGCAAAATGGAGTTTTTGCCAAAGCCAAACCGCTCATAGTTGTACAGCTCACGCTGAGGAGGCTCATACTTATTCTCGGAAGCTATCAAAATGCTGTCTTCAGAGACTTTTTCAACCAGAGCCATCATAGGATCGTAGGTGGCTGAGGAGTATTTTTGGCTCTCAAAGTAGACAGGAGAATTACCGCTGGTGTGCGACGGCAGACTATCAGAGTACTGGTCTCTGGAAATAGTTAAAAGTTGCGGTGAAGCGTCACGAGAAAAATCAGAGAAAGTTTCTTCAGACGAGCTGGAAGCACTAGAAGACGATATGACGATAGGAAGCTCATCCTCTTTTTTCATGTTAGCTGTTAGTGCTGCCAAGTCGTTTTGGACACTAGTCACTCTAGTAGATGTGGTGTCTTTTCTGACCTTATTCCGATTACCGAGAGACTTTTGTTTAGCCTTGACTCCGCTACCTGTAGCAACCGTATTGCAAACTGGGAATGTTACTGGATCCTTTTTCTTGGTCACCTTAGCGTCTTTTTTCTTTGCAATCCTGGTCTCGTTTTTCTTCAGGCTTTTTTCAATTTTCAACTCAAGTTTTTTCTTTTTCTTCTCTTCTCGTTCTCTAGTTCGCAAAAGCTTAGCCTCTTCCTTAGCTCTCTGTTCGTTCAGCTTCTGTTCCTCTTTCAAACGCTTTTCATCAAGTTTTTGTTTTTCTTTTGCTTTCTTGTCGTTCAGTCTCTGTTCCTCTTTGGCCTTTTTCTCTTCCAGTTTCTGTTTTTTAATGTCCACAGCCTCCTGTTCATAGTCCTTGAGAAGTTCTGGAATAATTTGACAGTCTCCTTTCACAATTAAGTCAAAACAGCCTTTGAACTCCCGTTTTGTAATTTGAGGTGGGTCATCAATGTTCATCCAAACCGTTGCACCTTTACTCGCGTGTACAGCTTGCGACATTTCTCTGACCATCCGACGGACCCCTGGAATTTTTAGCGAAGTCCCAACAACAATAAGTCCATCTGGACGTGACGTCAAATCATACTCTGTAATTTGTCCAATAGCCTCAGCGTCCGGGTTGAACTCATTATAGAGTACAACCTTAGGGCGAAGTCTTCCGATGCCCATAGGCCGTTTACCAGAATCTATCCGAGCAGAGTCCACTTTGAGGCACTCTGGACATTCTGGGACGGTCTCAGAGCTAGTGAAAAGGGAGGGCTGAAATTGACTGGTCCATTGACATTTAGAACAATTCATGTACTTGATACTACCATGTAATTGTACTGTTTTCGGCCACTCCTCATCATCTTCACTATTAGCCCGAAGGTCGCATGTCGATAGGTGAGGAAGCGACGTGTCAAGACAATCAATATTTTGTGTGTAAAGCCGTAAAAGTCTGTTGTTGCTTGATATCTCGTTAATAAACTCATGAAAAGGCGTCGATTTTGAAGAAGTGCACAAGCCATATAGATCCGACATTGTCGAATGAAAATTTTTAGTATGGGTCGAGTCGTTGTAGACAATCGATGCATCGAACATTTGCTTTCCTGAGGTTTTGAGTTTGTAGTCATTTTTGAGAAGTTTAAAAAGACCTGTGGAAGACCTAAAATCAGGGATTCCTGCATGTACTGAAATTCCAGCACCAGTAATAACAACTAACCTCCTGGAATGTTTGAAAACGTGGTGAAGAAGCCCTAGATCATCACGGCACACCTGTGAATTCCGTAGAAGTTCTTTATTGTAACTATTTATCCGTTTTAAACAGCTTAGGTCTAGAACCGATTCTATTGGTTTACTCCGTTTTGGTAGTTTGGGTTTTCGTTTTAACCCAGATGAAGATTTTTTCTGTTTTTTTTGTTTGAGTTCAGGGTTGCAATCGTCTTCAGTTGAACTTGATTGTGAAAACCTGTCGTTACTTTTTTCGTCAGAACTACCATGTGCCTGTTCTGTGTATTGGTTTATGGTCTTGAAGCTGTCTAGGTTTGTGTGCAGTAGAGTCTCGCAAATAGTGTCTGTTGTGGTGGTTGTGCGTTGACTAAATGACCAATCCATGTGGTCGGCAGAACCGTTGGCTTTCAACAAAATGGTTTCCATAGTTGACTGTCCAGAAATTATATTTGAAAAAAAATTGTCTCCGGGCTCTATTAGTTACAAAAAAAGTCGTTTTGTGGCATGTGAGTTTTTGTTGTTGCTATTTTCCCTGCGAACTGTCAAAATCTGTAGCAAAGGTAATGAGCAAAAAAATGTTGGTGGTGGTGATGGTTTGTTGTTCAGTATGTTCACGGAGAAGAAGAAGCTAAAAAAAAAAAAAAAACTTCAAACTAATCTTTATTTTCACGCTGAGATAAAAAGTGTACCACTACTGGTACATAAAATATTATGATGTAGGCATGCGCTAAAAAAACAAAAAAACAAAAAAAAAAAGTAAACAGGCACAAACTTGCAGATAGCCGTTGCAACACATCAACTTAAATACTTGAGAAATAAGTATTAAGCTTTGTGTTTTAAAATTTGATTACATAACGAGTTCTATTTTACCTCGAAATAATGAGATCTAACTCCCCCTTCTTACCACGTCACTGCCATATCATCAAAGTCAACAGATCTTCTGCCATCAATACTCATCTTATTAGAAGAAACGCTATTGTCTCTCACCGTAAAAACAAGACAAGAGATTTTTTCACTTTTTGAAAATTGGTTTCATTTCTTTTCAATTGCTACCATTTAACTTGGTTATTTTCTGATTTGATTTTTACACAATGTCTTCGCCATATGCCTCAATAGAACCCTCTCTTCGCGATAAGCAGACTGGTATGAATTAACAAATTTTTTTCAAAATATGTTAAATAACTAACATGTGCTATTAGCGACTTTGGAGAGAATGCTCAACTTGAATGTTGACAAAGAACCTTCTAATGATGTAGAGAACACAGATAACAGTGCTCTGGCTACTCTGAACGATACAGCTCAAAATACTTGGAAAGTCTTAGTGTTTGATTCTTTAGGCCGCGATATCATTTCCAGCGTTCTCAGAGTCAATGATCTGTTTAAGGTATGTTCTTTTTTCTATTCTTGTACAACTACTCAGTGTTGAGTGCTAACAATCTTTTTCCAGAACGGAGTCACAGTCCATATGTGCGTATTGCTTTTCAAGTCAATGATTAATGAAAATCATCTAACATCTCATCTAGGCTTTTGAATTCAGAGAGATATCCCATTCCTGATGTCCCTGCAATTTATTTTGTTCAACCTACTGCTGAAAACATCAGCATTATCAGCCGTGATTTATCTAAGGGTCTATATGAAAGCATTTACATAAATTTTACCTCGCCAATCCCTCGCGCTTTGCTTGAGGATCTTGCTTCTCAGACCCTCCAAACTTCTTCAGCAATTTCACAGGTTTACGACCAATATTTGAACTTTCTGGTTCAAGAGCCCAACAGTTACAGCTTGGGTCTGGAAAACGTTTATTCAATGCTGGCAGATCCCAAGATTAAAGAAGAAGATATTGGACAGATTGTGAACAAAATTGTTAACGGTTTATTTAGCGTTGTTCTCACTTCAGGAACCATCCCTATTATTAGAGCTACTCGCGGTAATGCTGCTGAGATGATTGCTCAGAAACTGGATGAAAAGCTGCGAAACCATGTTTTGAATTCTAGAAACCAGCTTGGTTCTAACGTTAATGCGTCATCTGGTCAGAGACCCGTTCTGATTATCTTGGACCGAAACGTTGATCTTGTTTCCATGTTTTCTCATTCTTGGACTTATCAGTCGTTAGTAAACGATGTCATGCAATTTAGCAAAAACAGAATTACAGTCGAATCGTCTGAAACGGCAGCTGATGGGTCTGTCAAGAAATCTAAGCGTTCTTACGACTTGGATCCCAAAGACTTTTTTTGGGCCAAAAATTCCAATCTTCCTTTTCCCGAGGTTGCCGACAACCTTGATGCTGAGCTCAATAAGTACAAGTCTGATGCTAAGGAAATTACTGGTCAAACCGGAATTTCTGATCTCAACGATATTCAACAGCTTGATCCGTCTTCTAATGCCCAGCACCTTAAAGCTGCGATCACTGCTCTGCCTGAGCTCACTGCTCGTAAGCAAACAATTGATATGCATATGAATATTGCAACAACCTTGCTAAAGTCTATCGGTGATAGAGGTCTGGCACAATTGTTTGAGGCCGAGGAGAATGCCCCAAAGCTTACCAAGGCCGCTGTTTTAGAGCATCTCAAAAACCCTGAGTTTAAAGACCCTAAAGACAAGCTTAGAATGTTCTTGATTTTTTACATTTTGTCAAGCAATATTTCTTCTTCAGATTTGTCGGAGTACGAAAGTACGCTCACTTCCCAAGGTTGTGATCTTAGTGCTTTGAACTATATAAAGAGAGTTAAGGAGATTACCAAATTGAGTATCTTGTCTAACCAGCAGCAGGCCAACAGCAATGCTTCTCAGACTAGTGGTGGTGACTCTCTTTTCAAGGGATTCAGCTCTTTTACCAGCAAGCTCACTGACTCTCTTGGTGAGGGTAAAATTTCTGAAGGCTTTGGTAACTTGATTTCAAACGTCAAAAACCTTCTCCCAACAAGCAAAGATCTTCCAGTCACGAAGATTGTTGAGTCTATTATGGATCCTACATCTTCGAACTCTTCTACCACTGATGACTATCTTTACTTTGATCCTCGTGCCACCAGAGGTGCACACACCAGACCTCCTAGAAAGAACACCTATGATGATGCTATTGTGTTCGTCGTTGGCGGAGGCACTTACATGGAGTACGGAAACATTCAGGACTGGGTTAGTAGATCCAACGGTTCAAGAAGAGTCATTTACGGCAGCACTGATATCAGCACACCTACGAAGTTTTTAGAAGAGTGTGCTAACCTGGGAAAAACTGATTAATTTGATAAACGTAAATACACAATTTTTTTTTTCAAATCATAACTATAATCTATATACTGTATGTGTAAATTTTTTTGGATTCAATTGGGTTATTTACCACATCCCCCTCCCTTCTTCCGAGCTTTTTATTTTTTTTGCTTCGGAAAGCAGTTCTCAACAAATCTCGGAATGATAATGCACCATTATCGTTATCCGAAAAAAACTCACGTGAATAGAGTCAATCGCGACTTTTGGCCATGTAGAGTTGACATCTTCGGCAATGAACAGGAGCCATCTTGTTCACTGTGCATCAAAATATGAGTAAAAAGAAACAACAACAGTAACTACTATAAACGGTTTCCTGTTTTTTTTAATTGCATAATTTTGTAATTTTCAATTTAAAAGCTTTCTTTCTCTTTTGTTTTATTTCAAATTTTTAATAAAAGTTTCAAACGAAATTATCAATTATTTTTTTTGTTGTACATTACCCATCTGCTTTCTGTTAGTCGCGCAATGAGCCCTAATTTTGCTTCTAGACGTTCAGTAGTACATTCTACTCAAGGAGTTGTTTCTTCTACTCAGCCTCTTGCCACGGCCGCCGGCGTAAAAGTTCTAGAAAAAGGCGGCAATGCTGCTATGGCGGCCGTAGCAACTGCCGCCGCGTTATCTGTCCTAGAACCCCACATGACCGGCCCTGGCGGTGACATGTTCAGTTTGTACTACGAGGCCTCCTCAAAAGAAGTGCATGGTATCAATGGTAGCGGAAGGTCTCCTAATGCGGTTACTCTCGAACGGGTCAAAGCTGATTTGAACATTGGACCTGACAGCCCTAGACGCGGCATCCCCGCTTCATCTATTCACAGTGTGACAGTACCTGGTGCCCCTGCCGGATGGGTCGACGTCTACGAAAAATGGGGAAACGGCAAACTTACTTTGAAAGAAGTTCTACAGCCTGCTATTGACTTGGCAAAAAACGGTTTTCCTGTTTCCGAGATAAGTGCCGGCCTGTGGCAGGAAGGCGTTCCGTTGTTGACTAAACAGAGTGGTTGGAGTTTGTTAACCAAAGAGAAACAGGCGCCCATTAAAGGTGATGTCTTTTTCAACAAGGGGCTTGCAAAAGTGTTGGAGTCCATTGGTGATCATGGAAAAGATGGCTTTTACAAAGGCTTTGTGGCTGACGCTATTATCGATGCTGTCAACAAGCACAATGGTGTTCTCACCCATGATGATCTACAGAATCATACCTCCACATTTATCGAGGACGGTTCCCTAAGCGTGGTTGCTAACCTTCCTACCTCAAAAGACAAAAAGGAAAAACGCACTCTAAAAATCCACGAAATTCCACCTAGTGGCCAGGGCTTTGTTGCCTTGCAGACACTCGGCCTCATCAAGGCTTTTGAAAAACAAGGCTTGATAAACCCAATTGAAACTTACGACCATAACTCCGTCGAGTACCTTCACATTATTATTGAGGCTCTCAAGATTGCCTTTCGCCATGCTGATGATTACATCTCAGATCTCTCTAAGAACCCTGATATTGATATTAAACATCTTTTATCTGAGAAGTATCTTGCCGTGGAAGCAAAAGCATTTGATCCCAAAAAAGCCACTTCTAATAATATGGAACATCGTGGTGGTGTCGTGAACCCAATATTGGAATCTGATACCGTTTACTTTACCACAGCTGATTCTGAAGGCAATGCCTGCTCATTTATTAACTCTATCTACGGTCTTTTTGGATCTGGTATCATTCCTGATGATCTTGGCTTTGTTTTGCAAAACCGAGGTGCAAACTTTAACTTGCTTCAAGGTAGCAGAAATGTCATTGAAGGTGGAAAGCGTCCTTACCATGTATGTATTCTTCAGTTTTCAAAGTCTCACTTATTTTTCTTTCTAACTTTTGGGGTTTAGACTATTATACCTGCTATGGTTACCGATGACAACACTAATGAACTATTTGCGTCTTACGGTGTTATGGGAGGGTGAGTAGCAGCCAAAATTGTACATTGGCATAGATGAAACTAACAGAGACCCAGATTTATGCAACCTCAAGGTCATGTCCAAGTTCTTTATAACATGACACTTTTTGGGTTTGACCCTCAGCAAGCCCTAGATGCTCCCAGAATCTGCCTTGCGGCAGATCCTGAGCAGCGACATTTCGCAAAGCGTCACGGCAGCCCAGACGGTCCTGTTTCCAATCCAACGACCATTGTTGGAATTGAAGAAGAAGTTTCGCCCGAAGTTATTGAGGGTCTCCGTGCGCTTGGCCACAAGGTCAAAGTGTACGGTGCTAATGAGAAAAGTCTATTTGGAAGTAAGTTGATCCAAAAAAAAAAAAAGCTGTCTTTTATGATTGTTAGATGCTAACTTTAGTGGCGTAATGAAGGAGGTCAAATTATTAAACAACAGATTCGAAATGGCGTTAGGGTCTATAGTGCAGGTAGTGATCCCAGAGGCGATGGTGCTGCTGTCCCCCAGATTTAACTGAGGAATACGAGGAATTTGAATAAATAAAACCAAAAAAAAAAAAAAAAAAAAAGCAGCAAAATGAATAAAAAGAAAAGGGAAGTTTAGTGTAAATTATTCCATGAACAATTTCAACCAGTCATTTCCACATCTTGATCTTGATTTTCAAATTGAAGATAGTAGTCGATTGATTGTTCAATCATATTTGCTTCTGCCTCTTGCTGTTCTAAGAAATCCTCCAGCAGTACCTGATCTTGGCTGACTAAACCTGGTTGTTGCGAGACTGAAGACAAATTGCTCGGTTTTTTAGACTGAAATACCGAGCTTTGGAGTTCTTCAAAAAGGGCTTCTGCCTCCTCGGATGTGACCGTGTGTTTGCTGCCCTCTCGCTGTTGCGCTTCCATCCATTGTTTGTGCTCCGCAATGAGAATGTCGTTGATCATGCGGTCATCGCCGCCACGCGCTTTCAAAGCCTGCTTCTGCCGCACGGATTTCATGTGATCGCGATACGCCTGGCGCCGCGCCTCGCGTGACCGGGTAGGTGAAGACATTGGCCGCTCTAGCAACGACATATACTTGCTCGGAGGTTTTGATGACGGGGAATCTGGCCGCAACGGGCTAGACCGGGTAGGTGAGAACCTAAACTGAGGATATGGCGAGGAGGGGGGCGAGAAGGGAAGCTCATTAGAAGACTGGGAACGAAGGAAAGAAGACATTTTTAACGTGTAGAAAAAAAAAGAAAGGGTATGAAAAGGAAGATATTAAAGCAATGGGTATAAATAAATACAAGCTGGAATACTGGATTGAAGGAAAAATGAGGTTGGGGAAGAAAAAAAAGGTGTGATTGATTTCTCGTGTATTAAAATGAGTATAATTTTTGAAACTAAAAAGTTTAATTTCGTGGAGGTTTCCGTGGTTAGGGTTATTGCCGTGTTTTGACTTCCCAATTAAGAAAAAGCACCGCGTTTTCGTGTTTTATTGAAACAGACACGGGTACAGCAAAAATAGAGGTAAAACCCGGGTGCCGAAACTTTTTTTTTTTTTAATTTTTTTTTAATTTTCGTTCAAATTATTTTTTTTTTTTGCTGGTTTTACAAAATCAGCCAATCAACGAAAAATTTCCCAACACAATTTCATATTTTTCACTTATTTGCTAATGGCGTACAACCGAGAGTTTATTCAAAAATTGGCTTAGCCGCCAAAATGAACATACAAAAAATTAAAAACCCAAAAAAAAAATCAAATCAACACAAAAATTACAAAATGATAAAATAAATAATAGAAAACAGTTCATAACTGTTTTTTATTTATTTTTGCTTTTTCCTTTCCCTTCTTCCTTCTTCTCTCTTCTTTTTCTTTTTTTTTTTTTTTTTTTCTCAATACCGCCACATTCACCCCTCAAAACTAACCCTTTCAATCATACCTTTTAATAATGTCTGTTCCTGCTTTCTCTGATATCGCCAAGCCTGCCAACGATCTGTTGTCCAGAGACTTCTACCATCTGGCTAATGCCAACCTTGAAATCAAGTCCAAGGCCCCCAACGGTGTTGCTTTCACTGTCAAGGGTAAGTCTTCTCAGAAGGACGGCTCCATTGCCGGCTCCATTGAGGGCAAGTACTCCGACAAGGCCACTGGTCTTACTCTCACCCAGGGCTGGAGCACTGCTAACGTCCTTGACACCAAGATTGAGCTTGCTGATGCTTTCACTCCTGGTCTCAAGGGTGAGCTTTTCACCTCTTTCTTCCCCGAGTCTGGTGCTAAGTCTGCTAAGTTGAACTTCCACTTCAAGCAGCCCGCTTTCCACGGCCGTGCTTTCTTTGACCTCCTCAAGTCCGGCGGCCCCGTCTTCACCGGTGATGCCACTTACGGCCAGAATGGCTTCCTCGTCGGTACCGAGTTCGGTTACGACATCGCCAACGGCTCCGTCACCAAGTACTCTTCTGCTCTTGGTTACTCCACCCCCACCTACACTGCTGCCCTCACTGCCACCTCCAACCTGACTGTTTTCACTTCTTCTTACTTCCACAAGGTCTCTCCTTTCACTCAGATTGGTGCCAAGGCCACTTGGGACTCTAAGTCTGCTGCTGGCCAGGGTGTCGGTCTTGAGGTCGGTACCAAGCACCAGCTTGATGGCTCTGCTTTTGTCAAGGCCAAGATCAACTCCCAGGCCATTGCCTCCCTCTCCTACTCCCAGGCTCTCAGACCTGGTGTTACCCTTGGTCTCGGTGCTTCTTTTGACACCCAGAAGCTGAACCAGTCCGCCCACAAGCTTGGTGCTTCTCTTACCTTCGAGGCCTAAGCGACTCACGGTTTCAATGTGTAATGTAGCGTAGAACCCAGACATTTAATAATAAATATACATGATGACAGATGACTTTTCTACGCAATTGTGCGTCAATTGGTAAAATTAAGTAGTTTCTACAGGCGTAAACTCGTCTCAAAAAAAACAACTAAAAAAACCGAGTTTTTGAAAAAAAAAAAACTTTGAAACTTTGGACTAAAACCCGAAGTTTTGGGTCTTGTGATCCTGGGAGGTTAAAAATGCTTGGATGTCAAGTGGGAAGTGGGAAAGTTAGTAAGTTAGACTTCCTATTGTGTGTTTTCTATTTCAATTTTTTTTTGTTTTTTTACATCTAAAAAACTCAATGAGTTTTACTTACCATTTTACTACAATTGTGGTAATGATGATGCTGATAATTATGATGATTCTAATTATTATTAACTTTTTTCTGTTTCAAATTTCGCTCAATTTAATCAGTTTTTCGAGGGAAAGAATATTTCACAACCAATTTTTTTTTTTAAAAAATAAAGAGGAGAGGGCTTTGACCAGTTTTTCTTTTTTTTCTTTCTTGGTCGGTTGGTCTAGACTTTTTTGAAGATGTACTTTTTTTTTTTTGTTAAAGTTTGCATTGGCCAATAAAAAGTTGCTATTTAATCAGTTACTAAGCACTAAAAACAAAAAAAAAAACAATAGGAACACGCAGATGAAACAATTAAGAACGTGTTTAACAAGTACCAAGTCAAATGTTTTTTCTTTTTTTCTATCGTTTGATAAATTTTTTTTAAATTTTTTGTGTGAATCCAAGTTGACTCTGTTTTTGGTGGCTAACAAGAGGAGGGGAAAAAAAAGAGACGTGCTTGTTACTGACAAGTCAAATGGAAGTTAGATTTTTTTCTTCATCATGAAAAAAACCAAAAAAAAATAATCTCAAAACAAGTTGTTAAACACACATCATAATAAAATAAATTTATGTAGTTATTTTTAATTGAGAAGAAGTATGACCAAAAAGACTGAACAAATGAGGATATTTTAACAAGACAACGTGGTTTAATTTTAAACTATCTATATCTTAGGTTAAATCAGTGCAAACTTTTCCAGTAATACTGTCATAAGGATTGGATAATTGGTCGAGAGTTCAAGGGCAAGAGACTGTAGTATCAAAAAACAACGATCTGGCAGATATGCCTACTGAAATTAGCTATGAAAAATACATCCTTGATGAGCCTGGTCCCCCTGACAAGGCGATAGATTGGATTGAAGTTGGTGACGAAGTAAAAGAACAAGAAGAACATACGGAACTAAACAAAAGAAGCGGCGAAACCGCTCAAAAATTAAAAAAAAAAGGCATGACTCAGCACAATCACAAGATCAACCTAGACAAGAGAGCTTTTAAATTCGTTAATCATAAGAACACACAAAACGAAAAGAATTAAATATGAGACTGGTGTTACCTGGGAAGTCCGTGATGTCTTGAGACAGATACAAAAAAGAGTCAATCAACTTAAAGAAGATAAATATGGAAGATTTCAAAAAAAATCAAAAAAATCTATAAAAGAAGAAGCAGATCGAAAAAAGCAAATTATTGGTTAATTGAATTGAAGAAGACAAGAAGAAAACAGCAGAATTGGGGAAGCGTGTAAAAGAGATGTAAGATAAAGGAAGCACTTAAATTAAAATAACAAGAGCACTTGATATTACTGTGGAATTCAAAGCCAGGGAGTTTGGAAAACATTTATTTTTGGCGGCTACATTGATTCAAAAAACTGAGCAAGCTGCGAAGGTAGCCAAAGCTCAAACCGACAGAGCGAGCAACAAGATTGACTACATCGAAAAAGAAGTTTGTGGAAAACCTCGGCAAGTTAGTAGTAGTGTGATTGACAGCTGATTCAAACGCTAAGTGAAGAGCTCATTAAATTCTCTGAGGAAGCTTAAGACTGGAGAAAGGAGTTGCGGTGGCGATCAACAAGATTAAAAAGACGGAAAAAGTAATGATCACACCCAACAGGCAGAAACAAGTTGCAAATATCATAACCCGTGAGATTGGGAGTCTCATGCAATTCCTATGGTTGACAGCTGCAAGCAAACAGACAACGAGGTAAAGGCTACAACCAAGACCAGGCAACCTGAGCCACAGAAGGAGACCTACAGGAATAAGATTTTAATCCCATTGATCTTGAAAAAAAGAAAGAAACACCAGGAAAAAAATATACAGATGACCTGCGTAAGCAGTACTAAGACGAAAGGCCAGCAGTAAACCTTTTCTGGAAACCAGACACTAACAATTTCACAATCATCACGGAGTCCAGGAAGGGTTCACGGCTAACGTTATAAGTGGTGTTAAACAATAAACCAAAAATTTTAGATTATTCAGGAGGAAGATTGGCTTAGATTGACTGTCAAAAGTATCAAAACAGGAGCTGCTGAGAATGTAGTCTAAGAGGAGCCCTTCAAAGTCAAAATTGAGAATAAACCCATCAGAATTGGTACTAACAGTATGACATTAGGAAAAAACTTACTTCCTATCATTAAAACCCGAGAAGAACAGAAACAATGTATTGACGCGAGACTAAATTGTCAAGTACAGCTAGCCGCGAAATTTAGACAACAAGTCTTACCCCAAAGGTGAAAAGAAAGAGAGAACGGGGACCACCAAAGGGCCCTACAAGAGTTACGAGAAATACTGAAGGGTGAGGGCAGCCATAACGGCTGGTTTGTTGGACTAATGGTTGCAGTAAACTGCTAAAACTTGAGGAATACACGCCGCGAGCATCATATGAGTTTAAGGGCCACAGGCCCCGAGCCAAAAACACCACCTAGTCGAACCATCGATAAGATAGGACTTTTTTTTTTACCGAAGCCGGCAAAGACGGGTGGGGTCTTGACTAATACTTGAGTTTATAATTTGTGTTAACTTCTGTTAAGCCTAATTAAAACCCATGCGTTTATTAAAAAAAAACTGACATGTACCAAATATCAGAACAGGCAGCCACCACGTTTTGCATATTTACTTTGTTTAGTTGTGCTCTGCAAAAAGAAGTTGTGAAAATCTATTATTTTAACTTGAGCTCTTGAATAGAAAACATTCTAAAAAAAACTTTAATTCAAAAAAGTAGGCTTGAATCGTAGAGAAGGAACTTAACTGGTGGCGTTGTGAAAAAAATAACATTCAATGATAAATACTACTCAAACTTCGAGGAATATAAGTCAGACTGCTCTTTTTTTTTTTTTTTTTGCCTCAGATGGCGGCGGTTCCAACCACTACGGTGATCTGAATCAAGTTATTTACCAAAGCAAGATTTGCCACAACTTGTGAATCACGTTCAATCTTTGTTTCTACGCTTATCCTTCTTCCAACAGTGTATAAAGCTAAGTAAGCGAGAATAAAGATAGATATTACTACTATCCTTCTTCCTTTCCATCCAAGGGGGTTCTCAAAAACCAAAAACATGAACTTTGAAAAAAAAAAAACAATAAAAAGGCCTATATTTAATAAAACAGTATTTACAAATGAAGATTAAAAAAAGAAGGAGATTAATGAAACAAAACTTGGAAGGTTTTTAGATATGCAAAACGAATTTATAACAAAACAATACATTCATACCGTTTAGTACTGGCTGGAAGCCTGCTGGCAGGCCTTGAGCTGCTGCAAGTACCAGTCACAGATTTGCATGTTGCCGTTGTTCTCGTCCAAGCATCTGGTAAAGTTGCGGGCGTCAACCTCGCAAGCTCTGCCAGTCTCAGAGCTGTTGTAAGTAGACTGAGCCGGGGTAGCGGGGGCAACAGCCTGTTGGGCAGGCTCAGCAGGAGCAGAGGAGGAAGAGCCACCGAAAATACCAGAAAGACCGGCGCCAATAGTGTGGCCGACAGCAGAACCAACAGCAACACCAGCAGCAGTGGTGGCCATCTGGGCAAAAAGACCGGGCTGCTGAGGAGCAGCGGCAACAGGCGCAGCAGGAGCGGCAGGGGTCTGATGCGAGACGGGAGCGGGAGGAGGAGCAGCAGCAGTGCGAGGAGCAGCGACAGTAGAGGCAGAGCGAGTCTGGCCCATAGGACGGGCAGGAGCGGGTCTTCCACGAGATCTAGCCATTTTTGAAGTGTATAAAATTGAGTTTTCGATTGTCTTAGAAAATAAAGAAAGGGATGTTGGTTTTGTCGTTGACAAATAAAAAAAATTGAATGAGGAGAGTAAAGAAGAAGAAGAAGAAGAAAGAAGAGAGAAGAAACAAATCTTTTTTTAAGTCTAAATTTTTTTTTTTTTTTCCCCCTAGAAAAAAAGATTATTATCAACGAGAAAGGTCATCCAGATTCAATCGAAATTTCTAGATGGATTAGTAATAATTATGTAAACAACAGTAATATATTAAATAATGACACGTGACCGTTGACCAATAATCAAGTTCACAACTAATTTTTCAACTGACTGGGGAAGTCACATGACTGTTAATAACTCAGCCAATCACAAAAACGGAATTTCATTTGACAAGGCCAAAATTTTTTTTTTTTTTTCGCACTTTCCCTCCAGTAGTTTCTTTTTTTAATTTTTTTTTTTTTTTTCCTCTTTCTTTCTGCCTCTTTCTTCAGAATATTCCCCTTCTCCATTTCCCTCACTATCATACAAGAGATTCAGACTAACCTCTCTGCATCATCATAGGGATAAGTCAATCTACCCACCACATATTTATTCATCCTTACTTGCACATCTACCCCCTCCGCCATGCTTCGATCAGCCTCCCGTTTCTGTAGAGCCATTCCCAGAACCGCTCAGCGATTACAACCAAAATTCTTCTCTTCATCTAGCATAACATCCGCTTACTCCGATGGCGGTAACACCAAGGATGCCATTCAAAACGTTAACATTTTAGGTACCCCTATTGGTCCTATCAGAAACAAGGACGACTTCGGTAAAACGACTTTTGTTGAAGACTTGTCTACCTATAACGAAGATCTCATCAACCCTGACAAGGCCAACACTAAGATTCGACATTTCACGATTAACTTCGGTCCCCAGCATCCTGCTGCCCACGGTGTGTTGCGTCTTATTCTTGAATTGAACGGCGAAGAGATTCTTCGTGCTGACCCTCATATTGGTTTGCTTCACCGTGGTACCGAGAAACTCATTGAATACAAGACTTACGTTCAAGCTTTACCGTATTTCGATCGTCTCGACTACGTTACTGCGATGACTAACGAACAGGTTTTCTCTCTGGCTGTTGAGAAGCTTCTTAACATTGAGGTCCCAATTCGTGCCAAGTATATCCGTACTTTGTTTGCTGAACTTACTCGTGTTCTGAACCATCTCATGTCCGTTTTGTCGCACGCTATGGATGTTGGTGCCCTTACTCCTTTCCTCTGGGGTTTCGAAGAACGTGAGAAGCTCATGGAATTCTACGAGCGCGTCTCCGGTGCTCGTTTGCACGCTGCCTACTATAGACCCGGTGGTGTCTCCCAAGACCTTCCCGCTGGTATGCTCGATGATATCTACATGTGGGCTACTCAGTTTGGTGATCGTATTGATGAGACTGAAGAGCTTTTGTCTGATAACCGTATGTGGAAGCTCCGTACACAGGAAATTGGAATCGTCTCTGCTGAGGATGCCTTGAACTACTCTTTGTCTGGTGTCATGCTCAGAGGTTCTGGTATTCCTTGGGATATTCGTAAGTCACAGCCTTATGATGCTTACGACCTGGTTGACTTTGACGTTATTGTTGGTACCAAGGGTGACTGTTACGATAGATACTTGATCCGTATGTCTGAATTCCGTCAGTCTCTGCGAATTATTGAGCAGTGCTGTAACCAGATGCCCGCCGGCCCTGTTAAGGTCGAGGACTACAAGGTCAGCCCTCCCCCGAGATCCGTTATGAAGGAGGATATGGAGGCCCTTATCCACCACTTCTTACTTTACACTAAGGGTTACGCCGTTCCCGCTGGTGAAACCTACACTGCCATTGAGGCCCCCAAGGGTGAGATGGGTGTTCATGTTGTTTCTGACGGTAGCGAAAGACCCTACCGGTGTAAGATTAGAGCTCCTGGTTTCACTCACCTGGGAGCCTTTGACCACATTTCTCGTGGCCACTTCCTGCCTGATGCTGTTGCCATTATTGGTACCATGGATTTAGTGTTCGGTGAAGTTGATCGTTAAATTTTGTTGAATAAATAAAAGGTAGATAAGGTTGAGTCCTAAGTTTGCCAAATTTATTGCTGTCTGTCTTTGTTGATAAACTCCATACACAAGAAATTTTTAGCAAAGACAAGAGATGTAAATTTCTCTTGTTTTTTCATTTTTTTTTGTTTCCCCTGACATTTATAAAGTATCCTTAACATGCCAAAAAATCCAAAAAAATAAAAAAATTAATTTTAATCTATAGTATATATGTGGTGTTTTAAGGAAAAAAACCTCTTCAATATAAGTGATGAATGATAAGATGATTTTGCGTATATGGAAACACGCAATTGCTTGTAACATTTTTTCAAGAATAAGAGGCCCCTTCTGCTGTTTGGACTGTAACCAACCAGCCCAACCGCCTTGTTAAATACTGTTCTCTTGAGATATTTGTATGTAGTTTTAAAACAAACACGCGCTATCTATGCTCTTGATTCAAGTTCATTATTATCAATATTAAAATGATGAAAATCATGAATTTTTTTAACAATTTCTATTTGTGATTATTGAAAAACAGAAAATAGATCAAAACCACGAAAGAGAGAGAGAATCCAAAAAAAACAAGTCAATTGAGAACAAAGAATAAAGTGAGTGTGGTTTTTATGTGACCCTATATAATGTACAGTGCATGAAAAGACTGGGCCATAAGTAAGAAATTTTCAAAAAAAAAAACAGAAAAAGCTTTGAGGTGGGAGTTGGAAAATTAGTTCTTAATCTACAAAGTTCAAACTAGAAAATATATTGCTCTATGTCTGAAATACTAACAACCGCTTTAAAATAAAGTTGATACCATTTTCTGACGGTAGTACTAGTCTTCAGCCTTTAGATAGCTGTATGGGAGTAAATATCCCAATCCGCTGAAGCTATTTTAAAAACAGTGCCCCGTCATCCATTGAGCAAGCTGATTCAACTGTGAACCGGTCATGGTGCATTTGGAATTATTTTCAAAAGAGGTGTTTTACTGAGCGAGATCGTAACTGCGGATGCGGCTATCTGGATACAACTGAACACTTTCTCAAAAAGTGCTCAATGCATTCTGAAGAGAGAGCTATTTTAAAAAAAAGTTCCATGGAGCTTGATCCAAAGTCCTTCTTGGCACCAAGAAGGGACTTGGAGCAGCAGTAAAGATCTTAGATGCTCTACCGCAACTTTTTTGCTGATGGTTCGCTTGATTAGAGCAACTTGTTAAGGTTTTACTGATTGTCAATCTCTGGGATAAGCCTAGTAGTAATATTATCTTTCTTTAACTAGTTCAAATAACCTCAGGTTTCCCTTCCCTTGACACATGAAGCAGCTCATTAGAAATACAGCGCCATCAAATGTAGAAAACACCTTTGTGCGTTGAGAATGCTAACTTGATAGTCTTGTAAAGACAAGTGTTTTTTTCATGAAAAACTTTGCATATGTTTTGTAATTTTGTTTATGGAAATTTGAATTTCATGAAATCTAGAAACGCCTCGCTACACAAGATTTTAAAAACATTTGAGTCTGCGACTTGATGTAGCAAAGCAAGAGAGATACTGAAATTCTGGCAGCGGATATAAGAGTGAAAGGAACACGCTACTAACTTTTGTGAAATGTATCCAAGTTGTAAGAAGAATCCTTGTATATAGTATATGTAGAAATTTACTAACCACAGCCTACTGGCTAAGAGCAACTTTGAAGAGCTTGAGTCAAGAAATTAGAACTACGAGCAATTCTTAAAATGAAATTAAAAAAAGCAAAACCACAACTGAAATAGGATTAGCAGAATACATTTGAACACGTCCCAAAATTTAATTTTCTGTAATTTAAAAAAGCGTGTTTTCTTAAAAAATTTGTTTCTAAAACTTGATCCAAAAGTCTCACTAAACATTAAACAGCGCTTTAAAGAAGAAATAAAACACACAGATTTGCTGCTGTAACTAATTTTTTTGCTAGTGGTACACTTACATAAAAAATTTGCCAAGGGATGGCTGATTGTGATTGAGACAGTCTATGGAAACCTTGATGCCATACAACGCAAAAACAACTTTTGCGAGTTTAAAACACTAATTTGATAGTCCAGTACAAAACTTAGTTGAGATTTGAATTGATCTCAATTTTACTATTTTTTTGGCAAAAAACCGTAAATTTATAATATTGTGAAGGAAAGTGAACAAAATTCACTGCAGCTCACCGATGACTTGTTATCTCACAGCCAATAAATCTCGGTATAGATCACACCAACTTGTTTAGACAATTTGGCTTAAAATATATTTTTTTCACCCTGTAGTTAGAAATGATAAAATATTAAAGCAACACAATTTTACACCTTAAACATTTTAATTACTTTTCAGGTTTCTCTAGTACGTCAAATTTTTTGAAATGTTGAAATCCGGAGTTTGAGCTGACCAAACCATAGTCTCAATATTGTAACCTGAAAAAATTTTTTTTCTCGCGCTAGTAACACCAGACCCTATATTGCATAATAATTTGACTTGCCAACTCAGGCAAACGAATTGATTGGTATAATCAATAACGGGAAACAAGACTTGTTAAAGTTGAACTTATGGTTTAAAGTAACTTCATGTGTTAAGGTAAAATTTGAGTAAGTATCAACTCAATACCATTTCAAGAATCTTCCCATAATACCCTTTTTTAAAAAAAAAAAACTAACATGAAAATCAAAAATTTAAAAATTTAAACGAAAAAAAGTTTGAGGTTTTGAAGAAAAAATGTTGGAATTGAATTTTTTTTTAAAACACCCACCTATTTGAGATGTCTTTCACCCTGCTTATTGTTTATTACGGCCAAATATATATACAATTTAAAACTCGCGTTTCATAAGTGAATTCAGTTTTTTGTTCTAGAATTTTACTTGCAAATAAAAAGTGGTAGGGTCAACTATTTTTACTGAAAAAATTAAATACACGCATGTATACTTATGAGTTTTATTCAAAAAACTTACAAAATAGAATTTGCTTCAGCAAAAAGCAAATTTTTTTCGTTCCAAAACACTTAGGTTATCTAAAAATAAAGCGTGTGACAAAAGTCAGCCCTGCATTTAATCTTTCCGAGCCTATAGTTTTTATTGCAATAGTTTATCACAATCAACCCGGCATCACCACAAAAGCTAGTTACAATTTTAAATTTATGAAAAGCCAGTAACTCTTTTTAGGAATACAATTCTTTAATGTTATCGTCGTTGATAATCAAGGTAGAATCTTTTAGTTAACAACCTTAAATAAGTGTTTAAAGCTTAAAACGCTGAAGATGGCTAAAAGCGATACAAAAAAAAACATATCCTTCAAAGCACTTATGAGCACTATTTTTCTAATTTTGAAAAAAAACTTTTCTTGATTCAAAAAATAAGGCCTGGCACTTAAATTCTCTAAATGCTGCTTTTAGTTACTAAAATTTTAAATGTATATGAAAATCAAAACAAAATTTTGTTTGATCTTTAGCTTTCAGATAAGCGTTTTAAAAACCAGACTATCTTCAACATGTTTACCAACTATCCACATGAAAAAGCACAAGCCAGAACTGCCAGCTTGAAAATCTTCTTGGTAAAAAGATCCACTAAAATGAAATTTTTTTCTAGACTTGTAGGCACTTTTTGTGCGCATGTTAAAATACAAACTTACAACTAAGTGCCAGTAATGTTAGTCGGTGGTTTCTAGATTTCGGTAGTTGATATGCCAAATAGTTTTCAAGCCATAACTCTGTTCTTTGAAATGTGCTGCAAGTATACCACCATGTGCATGTAGTAATCAGAGACTATAGCAGTTCTAGTTTTGTTTGGTTTGAGCGACCAAATCAGTCAATGATTTACAAAATCTGACGCTTGAATCTCAATCAAACACGGTCATCAAAAATTGTGGCAAAAAAAATAGCAGCCAGTTGTCACGGTTGCATGAATAGCACTAGTCCTGGACTTGAGAATCATTATAGGGAGCCGCTTATAAGGTTGTTGTACAAAACACCGTGGTAGTCTAAGAAAACTTGTAATTTTTTTTTGCTGTAGCTGCTTGATGGCAATTGCAACACTAAATAGTTGGTTTTAGAAGTGATACTTGCAGATAGTAAACAAATTCTGAGTGATCACAAGCTTTGCAATCTTTTTAGCTATCAGAGACTCAGAGACCATTATGGTTTTTTTATAACATTATAAATACATCTTTTAAACGTCGTAAAATTGTGAATGATTGTGTCAAACAAAAAAATTAGATCATACAACACCGTATTGTCTTAACTGCTTTAAACATTAGGTGTGTTTATTAAAAAAAAACGTGGGAAATTGATGTACTGGTAAGAATTTCACTTGGCAACTAGACCCACCTATAATTATAACGTTTCCCCTACGGTTAAGATGCCGGTATTAGCAAAAAAATTAAGCGCTCGAGAAGTCTTAGATTTTGTACATGAGCTCCAATATTCAAAAGGTTCAGTGCGTCTACCACCAACTCAAGAATTTATGAATTATGAACATGATAAATGCACACCCAGACTGAAATTTTCAACAAAAATTAATAGACATGTGAGCGTTTCACGCGAGAAATAAAAAATGGCTCTTTGTAATGATTTTTGCGAAGTACTCATCACTGTATAGTGTGTAATTGAGTACAGACTAAACCCGTTTTTTCAACTGATAATCATAAAAATCGAGTAGGATTTCACGTAAAACTCCAAGGAATGTCAGATCCAGACGTCTGCAGCAGCAAGAATCAATGTTAAACCCCATTAAGATTTATGTTTTTTCCACTATGTACATAAATTAGAAGTAGCTGAAATGCAGGAATTACCGAAAAATTATCTATAATTGGAGTGAGTACTGTTACTTTTGAAATTAGATTTTCGGCTTTCAAAAAAGAAGCTAAATTCTGTTAAAAAGAAACACAAAAGCCTCCCGACAAAACTTGCACTAAAATTGAACGGAGCACAGAAAAGTATCGATCCTCTGTAAATATTTACGGATATGTCACTTCCTATTTCAGCGTTAAATTGGCTGTATAATACACTATTAGACAGCCGTGCTTTAAACAATTAGCTACGTATCTATTTGAGCATAGAAACGGTCGCAAATGTATCAGTAAAATACTGGAATATCAATAATTCATCTTTTAATCATCACACTAAAGTTTTCAGACCACACTAGAAGGGATACCACAGCTGCTTGTAGTCTAAGTAAATTTACTTGTATCACGCAATAAACAACAGTTTTAGCCATTAAAATACAATTTGGTCAAAACACTTTTCCCAACTTTAAAAAAACTTAGTGTGTCGGGGTAGCTTTTTTCGCTTTTTTTTCAGTCGAATTTACACAACCCAATCAAGTTGAAAATGAATTAATGTTAAATCTACTTCTTGAATGTTTGTATTATTCTTTTTGTATAATAGGGCTATTTATTTTTCTAAAACAGTGTAAAATCTTTTGCTGCAAACAACTCTCGTACCTTAGATGTACAGAGGCAAGTAGAATTAGGCTGAGTAACGGAAAAAACTATGTATGTGTAACTATAACAAACTTAACTTTAAATATTTTAATCTGGAGTTAGTAAGTATAGTACATGTCGTATCAATACATCGTTTGAACAAAAATTTAAACAATTGCATTTTTTTATTTACCAGACAGTGTCCTGAATTTCAGCTATGAGTTCGACTATTATTTGAAAAAGAAAAGAATCTTGCTCCGTTGCCAGTTTAACACTAAGTAGAATGTT
This sequence comes from Geotrichum citri-aurantii, assembly GCA_030463015.1. Taxonomy (NCBI): domain Eukaryota; kingdom Fungi; phylum Ascomycota; class Dipodascomycetes; order Dipodascales; family Dipodascaceae; genus Geotrichum; species Geotrichum citri-aurantii. Next base: position 39,782 of record JAKVQX010000061.1, read on the forward strand.
CGTTAAAAACAAGCAGCCATATTTCGGCGCTTTAAATGGTTCTGCCCTTCTATCGCTTATGTCTCTATAATTTCTCACATAAAAAGGTCTATTACAGCTTCAAATAACAGCTTAAACAAATTGACAGAAAAAATCTGTCCTCAATAACTATCACTGAAAGATTATCTGTGAAGCTTTAATCTTGTTACAACATCGATTATAAAACTGATGGGCGCAAGCAAATGGATCACTCACTACTTTTGTCGTTTGCTCAATACAATTTTTGGGGTGTGTAAAAAACTTGATAAGAATGTTTTCATTTACTTCTTTTAACTTTCAAACAACATGGCTCAACGATATTCCATCTATAACTTGGTGTGGTGCTTTCTGTATTAAAGCCTAAACCTCGTAACTTTGACCTAGTGACATTAAAATACAGACACCAAACTCTGGAAAGATAAAACAGTTCATTTCAGTTAGATAGAAAATCAGTTTATTGTCCTTACATCAAAAAAGTTACACATACAAAAA